>JAUFNR010000489.1:0-23443 GCA_031216915.1 Pictodentalium vernedei | reverse complement strand
CGGAACATCTGCACTTTCTATTCACCCCTTTTTGGGATATTTGTGTTCAAATTTTGATATCTGGTGATGATATTTTGTACCAAAATAAGTGCCAACATCAGTCAATTGTTACTATTTATAGTAACTCTGGATGTTATGACAATGTTACTCCGGTCTGAACAACTAAACAGATCCCTGCCAAAAAAATCGTCTGCTCAATCATTAAGCTGGTTTATAGCGTAACTTATCACAGCTGCTTTTTTCTGTTCATTTTTTATTAAAAACTAGCACTAGCATATTCTGCCTATACCCCTTCATTACTCGAAAATGAACGATATTTCCTCCTCTGGAAACAGAATGATGGAGGTCTTATGATTTAAAGTTCTTTATTTATATTTTACCACAAGAGAACGAATCGGCCGGTAGCTCAGTTAGTACAGGCGTTCACATTGCTGTATGAAAAGTGCGCATTCAATGCGATGTGAGTTCAAAACCCACCTGTTCTTAGATTTTGCTCATTATTCTTACACATACATTTTTCGCTTTGTGCTGGTTGCACATTCATCTACAGTGCATGTGTTCGCAAATTAGCCGGTCAAAAGGCTGGAATACTCCACAATCAGTATATTTAAACAAAAATGTTGGTAAACAACCAATTGCCCCAAACAGACAGACCAATTCTTTGCAGGTCATATTGTATAATTATGGACGCTGTTATGTTCCAAAAATTAAGTCAAATAACGAAACGATAATCAATGTCTGATGATGGCTTTTGTCTGCTCAGCACCACTGTCTGCCAGATTTAATGTTTCCTTGAAATGAAAGATTGCTAATATTTTCTACTCCACTTAATAAATATCTCTGACTAACTTAGAGTATATGCACTGACACTGTTTTATTACCACCATAAGCAATGCATTTCTTCTCCGCCGTTGTGTCAGTGGTGAGGCCCTTAATTTCAGCTGCCCATGTGGGAGCAATCTGCGCATTGTGCAAATGCGTACAACACGTTGATGGTACACTTGCCTTCAACCAGTGCTAGCCCTTCGTGTACCAGTTTAGTAAGTTAGGAAGATATGTAGTGGGTAGATAGCTGTGCTATCCGTCCACTTTCATCCAACAGAACACAAATTAGGTTGAGGAAAGAGTCGCGATACCGTAATAGTAAACAAATAAATGCAATCCAATACTACAAACTTTAAATATACTGTGTATTTTGAGCTAAAAATGTATCTTTCACAGAATGACTGGTGGTATATTGGCTCTACTTACAAGTTAGACAACTTTTGGAGCTAAACAGGGGCGGCGGACCGGTGTCATGATTCCATGTGCTAGAGTGTCTGTCATTTACGGATAGCATACTTTCAAAGCGTGTGTATGGCATAGTTTGGTCGGGGGGTGGGGGGGGGGGGGGGGGGCATTTTATTTCAGTTTTACATTTTTGACCTCTAAATTGTCTTTTCGTCTTGATTTGCCGCTCGCGGTTTTTCGATAAGGATATGGAGAACAGGGAGTCACGATGGGTAAGGAAAGCATTCACGTTACAATAATTAGTGTGTCACAGATGACGTTTACATTCCTACGAGCATCCATGTGGGACATTCTGGGTTCCTACCTCTTTCTCTGTTTATCCCGGGTCAGCCTTAAATTTATGTATCATATTAAAGGTGAATGAAAATTTTAGAGGGGAACCATATGATTTGGGTTTCATGTTCAGATTCGACTTGTTTCAGCATTTGGTGGGCATTGGGTACCTCACCACTCTGCTCGTGGTCTTGATCGGCTGTCCTTTAAGACTCTTTGTTTCAAACAAGCGAGTGGTAACGTTGGTTCATATTGTAGCCCTGAGAAAGTTATGTACAGTTTAAGAAGAGTCACGTTCCAAACTTCCCAGATTTATTATGGTGAAGAACTGGTATCCGATGGGTGTGATTACAAGCTTTAAGAGCAGGTCATGTTCTGTGTTGGGCAGAATTAATTCTGTGTCATTATTAATTCAGGTAAATTGCACAGAGAAATTGGAATTCGTTGGAACGTTCAAACATTTCACGTAACAGCCGAAGGTCGAAACCATAGACTCTTTCTATTCTAAGTTGAGAACTTGTATAAGCCAGTGTTCCAATTAATAATTATGATAACGTGAATGAGGTGTTCACTCACCACACAGTAACTGTTAAAATGTCTTGTATAATTCAGAAGATAATATTTCACAAGAATAAAATCATGAACAATGGAAAATTTTACGTGTGCTATTTATTGGTTTAGTCAACTAAAAAAAATTTTTTTTTTAATTTTTGCCTATGGTTACCCTTAAGCAATTCATCAAAAACCTCAATATTTTTTTTTGCCCATTTTATGATGCAGAAATGTTCTACATATAAAAATAACATTATTTTCACATTTCCTTTTGCTGAAATGCTTGTTCTGACAGAATAAATCAACTTGAAATAAACAATGGGTAGGCCTAAATTCAGTTTTTCCGGCAATGACAGCCGTAGGTTAACGCAAAGTGTCACTTTTCTGTACATTATAAAATCATGACTCGGAGTTCCACTCGTTAGATATATGAAACACGAGGCAAACTCTTCAAGGAGAATCCATCCATATTCTTTCTAAACAGACTGAATGAATGATCTTCTGTTCGCGTTTTTAGTGTTCTATCTATTCAAAATATAGCTGTTACAGCCGACCGAAAGAAACTTGTCAATTCCAATCGTTTGTTTTTCAGTGCTTCTACAGGAAAGCAACCTCTGCGATTTGGAAGACTGCCATATTTTCGATTATACCTCCACAGCGTCTTCTTACCAGAAAGACGGAGGGAGGTAAGTGTGTCTAAAATCAAATCGTGCCTTTCAGAAGCTGATTTTGATTGTTCCCTTTTGAAACGGGAAAGGCCTTCCTTATATACAACTGAGCAAATCCCGAATAGCAATGGCGCTCGCTTATTTATCAGTCATTTGAGATATCTAAGACACTCATTTCACGGGAAGCCAATTATTTTGTGGCCCGAGAGATATTTCTACATTCAAAATGACGATCAAGACGTGTAACGGTGAGTGAAGTGATGAGGGTGGATTTGCTTTGGATACCCCCAAGTATAGTCCCATATTTGTTCAGTGCTATGGGATGAGCTTTCAGTTATATTGTCCAGCTACCACACAAAGGTTATCAATGGCCATTTAGAGTTATGAGAGTACGTTTTGAACAAATCAAATTATCAATTTCTTTTAGATTTATCAGGGACGCAGATTTTCGATATGTGTTCTTATACCCAAAATCTCAGAATATCATGATTAATGCCTTTCAGTGGAGGGCTTGGCTAAACTATGTTTGATTCCTCCAACCCTTTCGTCCCTGCCAACCCCCCCCCCCCCCTCCCCACACACACACACACACACACACAAACACATAGGAGCTATAGACAAGGGAGAGTATTTACGCTGCAGCCGATGGATGTATATTTTATAAGAGTGCACATGGGTGTATTCTTGTAGGGTCCCTGGAAACTGGGGTGGCCACGTTATGCTTTACTGCTTTAATATGACCCAGGATTTAAAGACTTGTGTGCTTTTTCTCTGAAGTGGCAACTTGATTGCAAACAATAGGCTAAACTTCATTTTGTTATGTTTAATAGCAATGATTTAGGCATAAATACTAGGTGGGTGTGACCCAAAAAACAGTAAAGAATTAGGTGGTGGTCAAATGCTGAATCTTTGGCACTTTGAATTGCTTTTTCCTAATAGGTGTGCTTCCTACATCGGAGGGTCCTCGCATTTTCAGAAATGTCAATGTTATCGATATATGGGTGATTCTATACCACGGAAACATACGTAACTTGACTGAGAATAGATTGAATGCTTGGACAAGAATATGGACAGGGGTAAAAAATGAGTGCCAATTTGGTAAAATTTCACAAATTTTCGAAAATGCGCTTTTTTACAAACAATATTTTTAACGGGTAAAAAGAGTCTTTCTCTTTATTGAGATGTTCTGGATTTTGGTTCGGAACATCTGCACTTTCTATTCACCCCTTTTTGGGATATTTGTGTTCAAATTTTGATATCTGGTGATGATATTTTGTACCAAAATAAGTGCCAACATCAGTCAATTGTTACTATTTATAGTAACTCTGGATGTTATGACAATGTTACTCCGGTCTGAACAACTAAACAGATCCCTGCCAAAAAAATCGTCTGCTCAATCATTAAGCTGGTTTATAGCGTAACTTATCACAGCTGCTTTTTTCTGTTCATTTTTTATTAAAAACTAGCACTAGCATATTCTGCCTATACCCCTTCATTACTCGAAAATGAACGATATTTCCTCCTCTGGAAACAGAATGATGGAGGTCTTATGATTTAAAGTTCTTTATTTATATTTTACCACAAGAGAACGAATCGGCCGGTAGCTCAGTTAGTACAGGCGTTCACATTGCTGTATGAAAAGTGCGCATTCAATGCGATGTGAGTTCAAAACCCACCTGTTCTTAGATTTTGCTCATTATTCTTACACATACATTTTTCGCTTTGTGCTGGTTGCACATTCATCTACAGTGCATGTGTTCGCAAATTAGCCGGTCAAAAGGCTGGAATACTCCACAATCAGTATATTTAAACAAAAATGTTGGTAAACAACCAATTGCCCCAAACAGACAGACCAATTCTTTGCAGGTCATATTGTATAATTATGGACGCTGTTATGTTCCAAAAATTAAGTCAAATAACGAAACGATAATCAATGTCTGATGATGGCTTTTGTCTGCTCAGCACCACTGTCTGCCAGATTTAATGTTTCCTTGAAATGAAAGATTGCTAATATTTTCTACTCCACTTAATAAATATCTCTGACTAACTTAGAGTATATGCACTGACACTGTTTTATTACCACCATAAGCAATGCATTTCTTCTCCGCCGTTGTGTCAGTGGTGAGGCCCTTAATTTCAGCTGCCCATGTGGGAGCAATCTGCGCATTGTGCAAATGCGTACAACACGTTGATGGTACACTTGCCTTCAACCAGTGCTAGCCCTTCGTGTACCAGTTTAGTAAGTTAGGAAGATATGTAGTGGGTAGATAGCTGTGCTATCCGTCCACTTTCATCCAACAGAACACAAATTAGGTTGAGGAAAGAGTCGCGATACCGTAATAGTAAACAAATAAATGCAATCCAATACTACAAACTTTAAATATACTGTGTATTTTGAGCTAAAAATGTATCTTTCACAGAATGACTGGTGGTATATTGGCTCTACTTACAAGTTAGACAACTTTTGGAGCTAAACAGGGGCGGCGGACCGGTGTCATGATTCCATGTGCTAGAGTGTCTGTCATTTACGGATAGCATACTTTCAAAGCGTGTGTATGGCATAGTTTGGTCGGGGGTGGGGGGGGGGGGGGGGGCATTTTATTTCAGTTTTACATTTTTGACCTCTAAATTGTCTTTTCGTCTTGATTTGCCGCTCGCGGTTTTTCGATAAGGATATGGAGAACAGGGAGTCACGATGGGTAAGGAAAGCATTCACGTTACAATAATTAGTGTGTCACAGATGACGTTTACATTCCTACGAGCATCCATGTGGGACATTCTGGGTTCCTACCTCTTTCTCTGTTTATCCCGGGTCAGCCTTAAATTTATGTATCATATTAAAGGTGAATGAAAATTTTAGAGGGGAACCATATGATTTGGGTTTCATGTTCAGATTCGACTTGTTTCAGCATTTGGTGGGCATTGGGTACCTCACCACTCTGCTCGTGGTCTTGATCGGCTGTCCTTTAAGACTCTTTGTTTCAAACAAGCGAGTGGTAACGTTGGTTCATATTGTAGCCCTGAGAAAGTTATGTACAGTTTAAGAAGAGTCACGTTCCAAACTTCCCAGATTTATTATGGTGAAGAACTGGTATCCGATGGGTGTGATTACAAGCTTTAAGAGCAGGTCATGTTCTGTGTTGGGCAGAATTAATTCTGTGTCATTATTAATTCAGGTAAATTGCACAGAGAAATTGGAATTCGTTGGAACGTTCAAACATTTCACGTAACAGCCGAAGGTCGAAACCATAGACTCTTTCTATTCTAAGTTGAGAACTTGTATAAGCCAGTGTTCCAATTAATAATTATGATAACGTGAATGAGGTGTTCACTCACCACACAGTAACTGTTAAAATGTCTTGTATAATTCAGAAGATAATATTTCACAAGAATAAAATCATGAACAATGGAAAATTTTACGTGTGCTATTTATTGGTTTAGTCAACTAAAAAAAATTTTTTTTTTAATTTTTGCCTATGGTTACCCTTAAGCAATTCATCAAAAACCTCAATATTTTTTTTTGCCCATTTTATGATGCAGAAATGTTCTACATATAAAAATAACATTATTTTCACATTTCCTTTTGCTGAAATGCTTGTTCTGACAGAATAAATCAACTTGAAATAAACAATGGGTAGGCCTAAATTCAGTTTTTCCGGCAATGACAGCCGTAGGTTAACGCAAAGTGTCACTTTTCTGTACATTATAAAATCATGACTCGGAGTTCCACTCGTTAGATATATGAAACACGAGGCAAACTCTTCAAGGAGAATCCATCCATATTCTTTCTAAACAGACTGAATGAATGATCTTCTGTTCGCGTTTTTAGTGTTCTATCTATTCAAAATATAGCTGTTAGAGCCGACCGAAAGAAACTTGTCAATTCCAATCGTTTGTTTTTCAGTGCTTCTACAGGAAAGCAACCTCTGCGATTTGGAAGACTGCCATATTTTCGATTATACCTCCACAGCGTCTTCTTACCAGAAAGACGGAGGGAGGTAAGTGTGTCTAAAATCAAATCGTGCCTTTCAGAAGCTGATTTTGATTGTTCCCTTTTGAAACGGGAAAGGCCTTCCTTATATACAACTGAGCAAATCCCGAATAGCAATGGCGCTCGCTTATTTATCAGTCATTTGAGATATCTAAGACACTCATTTCACGGGAAGCCAATTATTTTGTGGCCCGAGAGATATTTCTACATTCAAAATGACGATCAAGACGTGTAACGGTGAGTGAAGTGATGAGGGTGGATTTGCTTTGGATACCCCCAAGTATAGTCCCATATTTGTTCAGTGCTATGGGATGAGCTTTCAGTTATATTGTCCAGCTACCACACAAAGGTTATCAATGGCCATTTAGAGTTATGAGAGTACGTTTTGAACAAATCAAATTATCAATTTCTTTTAGATTTATCAGGGACGCAGATTTTCGATATGTGTTCTTATACCCAAAATCTCAGAATATCATGATTAATGCCTTTCAGTGGAGGGCTTGGCTAAACTATGTTTGATTCCTCCAACCCTTTCGTCCCTGCCAACCCCCCCCCCCTCCCCACACACACACACACACACACACAAACACATAGGAGCTATAGACAAGGGAGAGTATTTACGCTGCAGCCGATGGATGTATATTTTATAAGAGTGCACATGGGTGTATTCTTGTAGGGTCCCTGGAAACTGGGGTGGCCACGTTATGCTTTACTGCTTTAATATGACCCAGGATTTAAAGACTTGTGTGCTTTTTCTCTGAAGTGGCAACTTGATTGCAAACAATAGGCTAAACTTCATTTTGTTATGTTTAATAGCAATGATTTAGGCATAAATACTAGGTGGGTGTGACCCAAAAAACAGTAAAGAATTAGGTGGTGGTCAAATGCTGAATCTTTGGCACTTTGAATTGCTTTTTCCTAATAGGTGTGCTTCCTACATCGGAGGGTCCTCGCATTTTCAGAAATGTCAATGTTATCGATATATGGGTGATTCTATACCACGGAAACATACGTAACTTGACTGAGAATAGATTGAATGCTTGGACAAGAATATGGACAGGGGTAAAAAATGAGTGCCAATTTGGTAAAATTTCACAAATTTTCGAAAATGCGCTTTTTTACAAACAATATTTTTAACGGGTAAAAAGAGTCTTTCTCTTTATTGAGATGTTCTGGATTTTGGTTCGGAACATCTGCACTTTCTATTCACCCCTTTTTGGGATATTTGTGTTCAAATTTTGATATCTGGTGATGATATTTTGTACCAAAATAAGTGCCAACATCAGTCAATTGTTACTATTTATAGTAACTCTGGATGTTATGACAATGTTACTCCGGTCTGAACAACTAAACAGATCCCTGCCAAAAAAATCGTCTGCTCAATCATTAAGCTGGTTTATAGCGTAACTTATCACAGCTGCTTTTTTCTGTTCATTTTTTATTAAAAACTAGCACTAGCATATTCTGCCTATACCCCTTCATTACTCGAAAATGAACGATATTTCCTCCTCTGGAAACAGAATGATGGAGGTCTTATGATTTAAAGTTCTTTATTTATATTTTACCACAAGAGAACGAATCGGCCGGTAGCTCAGTTAGTACAGGCGTTCACATTGCTGTATGAAAAGTGCGCATTCAATGCGATGTGAGTTCAAAACCCACCTGTTCTTAGATTTTGCTCATTATTCTTACACATACATTTTTCGCTTTGTGCTGGTTGCACATTCATCTACAGTGCATGTGTTCGCAAATTAGCCGGTCAAAAGGCTGGAATACTCCACAATCAGTATATTTAAACAAAAATGTTGGTAAACAACCAATTGCCCCAAACAGACAGACCAATTCTTTGCAGGTCATATTGTATAATTATGGACGCTGTTATGTTCCAAAAATTAAGTCAAATAACGAAACGATAATCAATGTCTGATGATGGCTTTTGTCTGCTCAGCACCACTGTCTGCCAGATTTAATGTTTCCTTGAAATGAAAGATTGCTAATATTTTCTACTCCACTTAATAAATATCTCTGACTAACTTAGAGTATATGCACTGACACTGTTTTATTACCACCATAAGCAATGCATTTCTTCTCCGCCGTTGTGTCAGTGGTGAGGCCCTTAATTTCAGCTGCCCATGTGGGAGCAATCTGCGCATTGTGCAAATGCGTACAACACGTTGATGGTACACTTGCCTTCAACCAGTGCTAGCCCTTCGTGTACCAGTTTAGTAAGTTAGGAAGATATGTAGTGGGTAGATAGCTGTGCTATCCGTCCACTTTCATCCAACAGAACACAAATTAGGTTGAGGAAAGAGTCGCGATACCGTAATAGTAAACAAATAAATGCAATCCAATACTACAAACTTTAAATATACTGTGTATTTTGAGCTAAAAATGTATCTTTCACAGAATGACTGGTGGTATATTGGCTCTACTTACAAGTTAGACAACTTTTGGAGCTAAACAGGGGCGGCGGACCGGTGTCATGATTCCATGTGCTAGAGTGTCTGTCATTTACGGATAGCATACTTTCAAAGCGTGTGTATGGCATAGTTTGGTCGGGGGTGGGGGGGGGGGGGGGCATTTTATTTCAGTTTTACATTTTTGACCTCTAAATTGTCTTTTCGTCTTGATTTGCCGCTCGCGGTTTTTCGATAAGGATATGGAGAACAGGGAGTCACGATGGGTAAGGAAAGCATTCACGTTACAATAATTAGTGTGTCACAGATGACGTTTACATTCCTACGAGCATCCATGTGGGACATTCTGGGTTCCTACCTCTTTCTCTGTTTATCCCGGGTCAGCCTTAAATTTATGTATCATATTAAAGGTGAATGAAAATTTTAGAGGGGAACCATATGATTTGGGTTTCATGTTCAGATTCGACTTGTTTCAGCATTTGGTGTGCATTGGGTACCTCACCACTCTGCTCGTGGTCTTGATCGGCTGTCCTTTAAGACTCTTTGTTTCAAACAAGCGAGTGGTAACGTTGGTTCATATTGTAGCCCTGAGAAAGTTATGTACAGTTTAAGAAGAGTCACGTTCCAAACTTCCCAGATTTATTATGGTGAAGAACTGGTATCCGATGGGTGTGATTACAAGCTTTAAGAGCAGGTCATGTTCTGTGTTGGGCAGAATTAATTCTGTGTCATTATTAATTCAGGTAAATTGCACAGAGAAATTGGAATTCGTTGGAACGTTCAAACATTTCACGTAACAGCCGAAGGTCGAAACCATAGACTCTTTCTATTCTAAGTTGAGAACTTGTATAAGCCAGTGTTCCAATTAATAATTATGATAACGTGAATGAGGTGTTCACTCACCACACAGTAACTGTTAAAATGTCTTGTATAATTCAGAAGATAATATTTCACAAGAATAAAATCATGAACAATGGAAAATTTTACGTGTGCTATTTATTGGTTTAGTCAACTAAAAAAAATTTTTTTTTTAATTTTTGCCTATGGTTACCCTTAAGCAATTCATCAAAAACCTCAATATTTTTTTTTGCCCATTTTATGATGCAGAAATGTTCTACATATAAAAATAACATTATTTTCACATTTCCTTTTGCTGAAATGCTTGTTCTGACAGAATAAATCAACTTGAAATAAACAATGGGTAGGCCTAAATTCAGTTTTTCCGGCAATGACAGCCGTAGGTTAACGCAAAGTGTCACTTTTCTGTACATTATAAAATCATGACTCGGAGTTCCACTCGTTAGATATATGAAACACGAGGCAAACTCTTCAAGGAGAATCCATCCATATTCTTTCTAAACAGACTGAATGAATGATCTTCTGTTCGCGTTTTTAGTGTTCTATCTATTCAAAATATAGCTGTTACAGCCGACCGAAAGAAACTTGTCAATTCCAATCGTTTGTTTTTCAGTGCTTCTACAGGAAAGCAACCTCTGCGATTTGGAAGACTGCCATATTTTCGATTATACCTCCACAGCGTCTTCTTACCAGAAAGACGGAGGGAGGTAAGTGTGTCTAAAATCAAATCGTGCCTTTCAGAAGCTGATTTTGATTGTTCCCTTTTGAAACGGGAAAGGCCTTCCTTATATACAACTGAGCAAATCCCGAATAGCAATGGCGCTCGCTTATTTATCAGTCATTTGAGATATCTAAGACACTCATTTCACGGGAAGCCAATTATTTTGTGGCCCGAGAGATATTTCTACATTCAAAATGACGATCAAGACGTGTAACGGTGAGTGAAGTGATGAGGGTGGATTTGCTTTGGATACCCCCAAGTATAGTCCCATATTTGTTCAGTGCTATGGGATGAGCTTTCAGTTATATTGTCCAGCTACCACACAAAGGTTATCAATGGCCATTTAGAGTTATGAGAGTACGTTTTGAACAAATCAAATTATCAATTTCTTTTAGATTTATCAGGGACGCAGATTTTCGATATGTGTTCTTATACCCAAAATCTCAGAATATCATGATTAATGCCTTTCAGTGGAGGGCTTGGCTAAACTATGTTTGATTCCTCCAACCCTTTCGTCCCTGCCAACCCCCCCCCCCCCTCCCCACACACACACACACACACACACAAACACATAGGAGCTATAGACAAGGGAGAGTATTTACGCTGCAGCCGATGGATGTATATTTTATAAGAGTGCACATGGGTGTATTCTTGTAGGGTCCCTGGAAACTGGGGTGGCCACGTTATGCTTTACTGCTTTAATATGACCCAGGATTTAAAGACTTGTGTGCTTTTTCTCTGAAGTGGCAACTTGATTGCAAACAATAGGCTAAACTTCATTTTGTTATGTTTAATAGCAATGATTTAGGCATAAATACTAGGTGGGTGTGACCCAAAAAACAGTAAAGAATTAGGTGGTGGTCAAATGCTGAATCTTTGGCACTTTGAATTGCTTTTTCCTAATAGGTGTGCTTCCTACATCGGAGGGTCCTCGCATTTTCAGAAATGTCAATGTTATCGATATATGGGTGATTCTATACCACGGAAACATACGTAACTTGACTGAGAATAGATTGAATGCTTGGACAAGAATATGGACAGGGGTAAAAAATGAGTGCCAATTTGGTAAAATTTCACAAATTTTCGAAAATGCGCTTTTTTACAAACAATATTTTTAACGGGTAAAAAGAGTCTTTCTCTTTATTGAGATGTTCTGGATTTTGGTTCGGAACATCTGCACTTTCTATTCACCCCTTTTTGGGATATTTGTGTTCAAATTTTGATATCTGGTGATGATATTTTGTACCAAAATAAGTGCCAACATCAGTCAATTGTTACTATTTATAGTAACTCTGGATGTTATGACAATGTTACTCCGGTCTGAACAACTAAACAGATCCCTGCCAAAAAAATCGTCTGCTCAATCATTAAGCTGGTTTATAGCGTAACTTATCACAGCTGCTTTTTTCTGTTCATTTTTTATTAAAAACTAGCACTAGCATATTCTGCCTATACCCCTTCATTACTCGAAAATGAACGATATTTCCTCCTCTGGAAACAGAATGATGGAGGTCTTATGATTTAAAGTTCTTTATTTATATTTTACCACAAGAGAACGAATCGGCCGGTAGCTCAGTTAGTACAGGCGTTCACATTGCTGTATGAAAAGTGCGCATTCAATGCGATGTGAGTTCAAAACCCACCTGTTCTTAGATTTTGCTCATTATTCTTACACATACATTTTTCGCTTTGTGCTGGTTGCACATTCATCTACAGTGCATGTGTTCGCAAATTAGCCGGTCAAAAGGCTGGAATACTCCACAATCAGTATATTTAAACAAAAATGTTGGTAAACAACCAATTGCCCCAAACAGACAGACCAATTCTTTGCAGGTCATATTGTATAATTATGGACGCTGTTATGTTCCAAAAATTAAGTCAAATAACGAAACGATAATCAATGTCTGATGATGGCTTTTGTCTGCTCAGCACCACTGTCTGCCAGATTTAATGTTTCCTTGAAATGAAAGATTGCTAATATTTTCTACTCCACTTAATAAATATCTCTGACTAACTTAGAGTATATGCACTGACACTGTTTTATTACCACCATAAGCAATGCATTTCTTCTCCGCCGTTGTGTCAGTGGTGAGGCCCTTAATTTCAGCTGCCCATGTGGGAGCAATCTGCGCATTGTGCAAATGCGTACAACACGTTGATGGTACACTTGCCTTCAACCAGTGCTAGCCCTTCGTGTACCAGTTTAGTAAGTTAGGAAGATATGTAGTGGGTAGATAGCTGTGCTATCCGTCCACTTTCATCCAACAGAACACAAATTAGGTTGAGGAAAGAGTCGCGATACCGTAATAGTAAACAAATAAATGCAATCCAATACTACAAACTTTAAATATACTGTGTATTTTGAGCTAAAAATGTATCTTTCACAGAATGACTGGTGGTATATTGGCTCTACTTACAAGTTAGACAACTTTTGGAGCTAAACAGGGGCGGCGGACCGGTGTCATGATTCCATGTGCTAGAGTGTCTGTCATTTACGGATAGCATACTTTCAAAGCGTGTGTATGGCATAGTTTGGTCGGGGGTGGGGGGGGGGGGGGCATTTTATTTCAGTTTTACATTTTTGACCTCTAAATTGTCTTTTCGTCTTGATTTGCCGCTCGCGGTTTTTCGATAAGGATATGGAGAACAGGGAGTCACGATGGGTAAGGAAAGCATTCACGTTACAATAATTAGTGTGTCACAGATGACGTTTACATTCCTACGAGCATCCATGTGGGACATTCTGGGTTCCTACCTCTTTCTCTGTTTATCCCGGGTCAGCCTTAAATTTATGTATCATATTAAAGGTGAATGAAAATTTTAGAGGGGAACCATATGATTTGGGTTTCATGTTCAGATTCGACTTGTTTCAGCATTTGGTGGGCATTGGGTACCTCACCACTCTGCTCGTGGTCTTGATCGGCTGTCCTTTAAGACTCTTTGTTTCAAACAAGCGAGTGGTAACGTTGGTTCATATTGTAGCCCTGAGAAAGTTATGTACAGTTTAAGAAGAGTCACGTTCCAAACTTCCCAGATTTATTATGGTGAAGAACTGGTATCCGATGGGTGTGATTACAAGCTTTAAGAGCAGGTCATGTTCTGTGTTGGGCAGAATTAATTCTGTGTCATTATTAATTCAGGTAAATTGCACAGAGAAATTGGAATTCGTTGGAACGTTCAAACATTTCACGTAACAGCCGAAGGTCGAAACCATAGACTCTTTCTATTCTAAGTTGAGAACTTGTATAAGCCAGTGTTCCAATTAATAATTATGATAACGTGAATGAGGTGTTCACTCACCACACAGTAACTGTTAAAATGTCTTGTATAATTCAGAAGATAATATTTCACAAGAATAAAATCATGAACAATGGAAAATTTTACGTGTGCTATTTATTGGTTTAGTCAACTAAAAAAAATTTTTTTTTTAATTTTTGCCTATGGTTACCCTTAAGCAATTCATCAAAAACCTCAATATTTTTTTTTGCCCATTTTATGATGCAGAAATGTTCTACATATAAAAATAACATTATTTTCACATTTCCTTTTGCTGAAATGCTTGTTCTGACAGAATAAATCAACTTGAAATAAACAATGGGTAGGCCTAAATTCAGTTTTTCCGGCAATGACAGCCGTAGGTTAACGCAAAGTGTCACTTTTCTGTACATTATAAAATCATGACTCGGAGTTCCACTCGTTAGATATATGAAACACGAGGCAAACTCTTCAAGGAGAATCCATCCATATTCTTTCTAAACAGACTGAATGAATGATCTTCTGTTCGCGTTTTTAGTGTTCTATCTATTCAAAATATAGCTGTTACAGCCGACCGAAAGAAACTTGTCAATTCCAATCGTTTGTTTTTCAGTGCTTCTACAGGAAAGCAACCTCTGCGATTTGGAAGACTGCCATATTTTCGATTATACCTCCACAGCGTCTTCTTACCAGAAAGACGGAGGGAGGTAAGTGTGTCTAAAATCAAATCGTGCCTTTCAGAAGCTGATTTTGATTGTTCCCTTTTGAAACGGGAAAGGCCTTCCTTATATACAACTGAGCAAATCCCGAATAGCAATGGCGCTCGCTTATTTATCAGTCATTTGAGATATCTAAGACACTCATTTCACGGGAAGCCAATTATTTTGTGGCCCGAGAGATATTTCTACATTCAAAATGACGATCAAGACGTGTAACGGTGAGTGAAGTGATGAGGGTGGATTTGCTTTGGATACCCCCAAGTATAGTCCCATATTTGTTCAGTGCTATGGGATGAGCTTTCAGTTATATTGTCCAGCTACCACACAAAGGTTATCAATGGCCATTTAGAGTTATGAGAGTACGTTTTGAACAAATCAAATTATCAATTTCTTTTAGATTTATCAGGGACGCAGATTTTCGATATGTGTTCTTATACCCAAAATCTCAGAATATCATGATTAATGCCTTTCAGTGGAGGGCTTGGCTAAACTATGTTTGATTCCTCCAACCCTTTCGTCCCTGCCAACCCCCCCCCCCCCCTCCCCACACACACACACACACACACACAAACACATAGGAGCTATAGACAAGGGAGAGTATTTACGCTGCAGCCGATGGATGTATATTTTATAAGAGTGCACATGGGTGTATTCTTGTAGGGTCCCTGGAAACTGGGGTGGCCACGTTATGCTTTACTGCTTTAATATGACCCAGGATTTAAAGACTTGTGTGCTTTTTCTCTGAAGTGGCAACTTGATTGCAAACAATAGGCTAAACTTCATTTTGTTATGTTTAATAGCAATGATTTAGGCATAAATACTAGGTGGGTGTGACCCAAAAAACAGTAAAGAATTAGGTGGTGGTCAAATGCTGAATCTTTGGCACTTTGAATTGCTTTTTCCTAATAGGTGTGCTTCCTACATCGGAGGGTCCTCGCATTTTCAGAAATGTCAATGTTATCGATATATGGGTGATTCTATACCACGGAAACATACGTAACTTGACTGAGAATAGATTGAATGCTTGGACAAGAATATGGACAGGGGTAAAAAATGAGTGCCAATTTGGTAAAATTTCACAAATTTTCGAAAATGCGCTTTTTTACAAACAATATTTTTAACGGGTAAAAAGAGTCTTTCTCTTTATTGAGATGTTCTGGATTTTGGTTCGGAACATCTGCACTTTCTATTCACCCCTTTTTGGGATATTTGTGTTCAAATTTTGATATCTGGTGATGATATTTTGTACCAAAATAAGTGCCAACATCAGTCAATTGTTACTATTTATAGTAACTCTGGATGTTATGACAATGTTACTCCGGTCTGAACAACTAAACAGATCCCTGCCAAAAAAATCGTCTGCTCAATCATTAAGCTGGTTTATAGCGTAACTTATCACAGCTGCTTTTTTCTGTTCATTTTTTATTAAAAACTAGCACTAGCATATTCTGCCTATACCCCTTCATTACTCGAAAATGAACGATATTTCCTCCTCTGGAAACAGAATGATGGAGGTCTTATGATTTAAAGTTCTTTATTTATATTTTACCACAAGAGAACGAATCGGCCGGTAGCTCAGTTAGTACAGGCGTTCACATTGCTGTATGAAAAGTGCGCATTCAATGCGATGTGAGTTCAAAACCCACCTGTTCTTAGATTTTGCTCATTATTCTTACACATACATTTTTCGCTTTGTGCTGGTTGCACATTCATCTACAGTGCATGTGTTCGCAAATTAGCCGGTCAAAAGGCTGGAATACTCCACAATCAGTATATTTAAACAAAAATGTTGGTAAACAACCAATTGCCCCAAACAGACAGACCAATTCTTTGCAGGTCATATTGTATAATTATGGACGCTGTTATGTTCCAAAAATTAAGTCAAATAACGAAACGATAATCAATGTCTGATGATGGCTTTTGTCTGCTCAGCACCACTGTCTGCCAGATTTAATGTTTCCTTGAAATGAAAGATTGCTAATATTTTCTACTCCACTTAATAAATATCTCTGACTAACTTAGAGTATATGCACTGACACTGTTTTATTACCACCATAAGCAATGCATTTCTTCTCCGCCGTTGTGTCAGTGGTGAGGCCCTTAATTTCAGCTGCCCATGTGGGAGCAATCTGCGCATTGTGCAAATGCGTACAACACGTTGATGGTACACTTGCCTTCAACCAGTGCTAGCCCTTCGTGTACCAGTTTAGTAAGTTAGGAAGATATGTAGTGGGTAGATAGCTGTGCTATCCGTCCACTTTCATCCAACAGAACACAAATTAGGTTGAGGAAAGAGTCGCGATACCGTAATAGTAAACAAATAAATGCAATCCAATACTACAAACTTTAAATATACTGTGTATTTTGAGCTAAAAATGTATCTTTCACAGAATGACTGGTGGTATATTGGCTCTACTTACAAGTTAGACAACTTTTGGAGCTAAACAGGGGCGGCGGACCGGTGTCATGATTCCATGTGCTAGAGTGTCTGTCATTTACGGATAGCATACTTTCAAAGCGTGTGTATGGCATAGTTTGGTCGGGGGTGGGGGGGGGGGGCATTTTATTTCAGTTTTACATTTTTGACCTCTAAATTGTCTTTTCGTCTTGATTTGCCGCTCGCGGTTTTTCGATAAGGATATGGAGAACAGGGAGTCACGATGGGTAAGGAAAGCATTCACGTTACAATAATTAGTGTGTCACAGATGACGTTTACATTCCTACGAGCATCCATGTGGGACATTCTGGGTTCCTACCTCTTTCTCTGTTTATCCCGGGTCAGCCTTAAATTTATGTATCATATTAAAGGTGAATGAAAATTTTAGAGGGGAACCATATGATTTGGGTTTCATGTTCAGATTCGACTTGTTTCAGCATTTGGTGGGCATTGGGTACCTCACCACTCTGCTCGTGGTCTTGATCGGCTGTCCTTTAAGACTCTTTGTTTCAAACAAGCGAGTGGTAACGTTGGTTCATATTGTAGCCCTGAGAAAGTTATGTACAGTTTAAGAAGAGTCACGTTCCAAACTTCCCAGATTTATTATGGTGAAGAACTGGTATCCGATGGGTGTGATTACAAGCTTTAAGAGCAGGTCATGTTCTGTGTTGGGCAGAATTAATTCTGTGTCATTATTAATTCAGGTAAATTGCACAGAGAAATTGGAATTCGTTGGAACGTTCAAACATTTCACGTAACAGCCGAAGGTCGAAACCATAGACTCTTTCTATTCTAAGTTGAGAACTTGTATAAGCCAGTGTTCCAATTAATAATTATGATAACGTGAATGAGGTGTTCACTCACCACACAGTAACTGTTAAAATGTCTTGTATAATTCAGAAGATAATATTTCACAAGAATAAAATCATGAACAATGGAAAATTTTACGTGTGCTATTTATTGGTTTAGTCAACTAAAAAAAATTTTTTTTTTAATTTTTGCCTATGGTTACCCTTAAGCAATTCATCAAAAACCTCAATATTTTTTTTTGCCCATTTTATGATGCAGAAATGTTCTACATATAAAAATAACATTATTTTCACATTTCCTTTTGCTGAAATGCTTGTTCTGACAGAATAAATCAACTTGAAATAAACAATGGGTAGGCCTAAATTCAGTTTTTCCGGCAATGACAGCCGTAGGTTAACGCAAAGTGTCACTTTTCTGTACATTATAAAATCATGACTCGGAGTTCCACTCGTTAGATATATGAAACACGAGGCAAACTCTTCAAGGAGAATCCATCCATATTCTTTCTAAACAGACTGAATGAATGATCTTCTGTTCGCGTTTTTAGTGTTCTATCTATTCAAAATATAGCTGTTACAGCCGACCGAAAGAAACTTGTCAATTCCAATCGTTTGTTTTTCAGTGCTTCTACAGGAAAGCAACCTCTGCGATTTGGAAGACTGCCATATTTTCGATTATACCTCCACAGCGTCTTCTTACCAGAAAGACGGAGGGAGGTAAGTGTGTCTAAAATCAAATCGTGCCTTTCAGAAGCTGATTTTGATTGTTCCCTTTTGAAACGGGAAAGGCCTTCCTTATATACAACTGAGCAAATCCCGAATAGCAATGGCGCTCGCTTATTTATCAGTCATTTGAGATATCTAAGACACTCATTTCACGGGAAGCCAATTATTTTGTGGCCCGAGAGATATTTCTACATTCAAAATGACGATCAAGACGTGTAACGGTGAGTGAAGTGATGAGGGTGGATTTGCTTTGGATACCCCCAAGTATAGTCCCATATTTGTTCAGTGCTATGGGATGAGCTTTCAGTTATATTGTCCAGCTACCACACAAAGGTTATCAATGGCCATTTAGAGTTATGAGAGTACGTTTTGAACAAATCAAATTATCAATTTCTTTTAGATTTATCAGGGACGCAGATTTTCGATATGTGTTCTTATACCCAAAATCTCAGAATATCATGATTAATGCCTTTCAGTGGAGGGCTTGGCTAAACTATGTTTGATTCCTCCAACCCTTTCGTCCCTGCCAACCCCCCCCCCCCCTCCCCACACACACACACACACACACACAAACACATAGGAGCTATAGACAAGGGAGAGTATTTACGCTGCAGCCGATGGATGTATATTTTATAAGAGTGCACATGGGTGTATTCTTGTAGGGTCCCTGGAAACTGGGGTGGCCACGTTATGCTTTACTGCTTTAATATGACCCAGGATTTAAAGACTTGTGTGCTTTTTCTCTGAAGTGGCAACTTGATTGCAAACAATAGGCTAAACTTCATTTTGTTATGTTTAATAGCAATGATTTAGGCATAAATACTAGGTGGGTGTGACCCAAAAAACAGTAAAGAATTAGGTGGTGGTCAAATGCTGAATCTTTGGCACTTTGAATTGCTTTTTCCTAATAGGTGTGCTTCCTACATCGGAGGGTCCTCGCATTTTCAGAAATGTCAATGTTATCGATATATGGGTGATTCTATACCACGGAAACATACGTAACTTGACTGAGAATAGATTGAATGCTTGGACAAGAATATGGACAGGGGTAAAAAATGAGTGCCAATTTGGTAAAATTTCACAAATTTTCGAAAATGCGCTTTTTTACAAACAATATTTTTAACGGGTAAAAAGAGTCTTTCTCTTTATTGAGATGTTCTGGATTTTGGTTCGGAACATCTGCACTTTCTATTCACCCCTTTTTGGGATATTTGTGTTCAAATTTTGATATCTGGTGATGATATTTTGTACCAAAATAAGTGCCAACATCAGTCAATTGTTACTATTTATAGTAACTCTGGATGTTATGACAATGTTACTCCGGTCTGAACAACTAAACAGATCCCTGCCAAAAAAATCGTCTGCTCAATCATTAAGCTGGTTTATAGCGTAACTTATCACAGCTGCTTTTTTCTGTTCATTTTTTATTAAAAACTAGCACTAGCATATTCTGCCTATACCCCTTCATTACTCGAAAATGAACGATATTTCCTCCTCTGGAAACAGAATGATGGAGGTCTTATGATTTAAAGTTCTTTATTTATATTTTACCACAAGAGAACGAATCGGCCGGTAGCTCAGTTAGTACAGGCGTTCACATTGCTGTATGAAAAGTGCGCATTCAATGCGATGTGAGTTCAAAACCCACCTGTTCTTAGATTTTGCTCATTATTCTTACACATACATTTTTCGCTTTGTGCTGGTTGCACATTCATCTACAGTGCATGTGTTCGCAAATTAGCCGGTCAAAAGGCTGGAATACTCCACAATCAGTATATTTAAACAAAAATGTTGGTAAACAACCAATTGCCCCAAACAGACAGACCAATTCTTTGCAGGTCATATTGTATAATTATGGACGCTGTTATGTTCCAAAAATTAAGTCAAATAACGAAACGATAATCAATGTCTGATGATGGCTTTTGTCTGCTCAGCACCACTGTCTGCCAGATTTAATGTTTCCTTGAAATGAAAGATTGCTAATATTTTCTACTCCACTTAATAAATATCTCTGACTAACTTAGAGTATATGCACTGACACTGTTTTATTACCACCATAAGCAATGCATTTCTTCTCCGCCGTTGTGTCAGTGGTGAGGCCCTTAATTTCAGCTGCCCATGTGGGAGCAATCTGCGCATTGTGCAAATGCGTACAACACGTTGATGGTACACTTGCCTTCAACCAGTGCTAGCCCTTCGTGTACCAGTTTAGTAAGTTAGGAAGATATGTAGTGGGTAGATAGCTGTGCTATCCGTCCACTTTCATCCAACAGAACACAAATTAGGTTGAGGAAAGAGTCGCGATACCGTAATAGTAAACAAATAAATGCAATCCAATACTACAAACTTTAAATATACTGTGTATTTTGAGCTAAAAATGTATCTTTCACAGAATGACTGGTGGTATATTGGCTCTACTTACAAGTTAGACAACTTTTGGAGCTAAACAGGGGCGGCGGACCGGTGTCATGATTCCATGTGCTAGAGTGTCTGTCATTTACGGATAGCATACTTTCAAAGCGTGTGTATGGCATAGTTTGGTCGGGGGTGGGGGGGGGGGGGCATTTTATTTCAGTTTTACATTTTTGACCTCTAAATTGTCTTTTCGTCTTGATTTGCCGCTCGCGGTTTTTCGATAAGGATATGGAGAACAGGGAGTCACGATGGGTAAGGAAAGCATTCACGTTACAATAATTAGTGTGTCACAGATGACGTTTACATTCCTACGAGCATCCATGTGGGACATTCTGGGTTCCTACCTCTTTCTCTGTTTATCCCGGGTCAGCCTTAAATTTATGTATCATATTAAAGGTGAATGAAAATTTTAGAGGGGAACCATATGATTTGGGTTTCATGTTCAGATTCGACTTGTTTCAGCATTTGGTGGGCATTGGGTACCTCACCACTCTGCTCGTGGTCTTGATCGGCTGTCCTTTAAGACTCTTTGTTTCAAACAAGCGAGTGGTAACGTTGGTTCATATTGTAGCCCTGAGAAAGTTATGTACAGTTTAAGAAGAGTCACGTTCCAAACTTCCCAGATTTATTATGGTGAAGAACTGGTATCCGATGGGTGTGATTACAAGCTTTAAGAGCAGGTCATGTTCTGTGTTGGGCAGAATTAATTCTGTGTCATTATTAATTCAGGTAAATTGCACAGAGAAATTGGAATTCGTTGGAACGTTCAAACATTTCACGTAACAGCCGAAGGTCGAAACCATAGACTCTTTCTATTCTAAGTTGAGAACTTGTATAAGCCAGTGTTCCAATTAATAATTATGATAACGTGAATGAGGTGTTCACTCACCACACAGTAACTGTTAAAATGTCTTGTATAATTCAGAAGATAATATTTCACAAGAATAAAATCATGAACAATGGAAAATTTTACGTGTGCTATTTATTGGTTTAGTCAACTAAAAAAAATTTTTTTTTTAATTTTTGCCTATGGTTACCCTTAAGCAATTCATCAAAAACCTCAATATTTTTTTTTGCCCATTTTATGATGCAGAAATGTTCTACATATAAAAATAACATTATTTTCACATTTCCTTTTGCTGAAATGCTTGTTCTGACAGAATAAATCAACTTGAAATAAACAATGGGTAGGCCTAAATTCAGTTTTTCCGGCAATGACAGCCGTAGGTTAACGCAAAGTGTCACTTTTCTGTACATTATAAAATCATGACTCGGAGTTCCACTCGTTAGATATATGAAACACGAGGCAAACTCTTCAAGGAGAATCCATCCATATTCTTTCTAAACAGACTGAATGAATGATCTTCTGTTCGCGTTTTTAGTGTTCTATCTATTCAAAATATAGCTGTTAGAGCCGACCGAAAGAAACTTGTCAATTCCAATCGTTTGTTTTTCAGTGCTTCTACAGGAAAGCAACCTCTGCGATTTGGAAGACTGCCATATTTTCGATTATACCTCCACAGCGTCTTCTTACCAGAAAGACGGAGGGAGGTAAGTGTGTCTAAAATCAAATCGTGCCTTTCAGAAGCTGATTTTGATTGTTCCCTTTTGAAACGGGAAAGGCCTTCCTTATATACAACTGAGCAAATCCCGAATAGCAATGGCGCTCGCTTATTTATCAGTCATTTGAGATATCTAAGACACTCATTTCACGGGAAGCCAATTATTTTGTGGCCCGAGAGATATTTCTACATTCAAAATGACGATCAAGACGTGTAACGGTGAGTGAAGTGATGAGGGTGGATTTGCTTTGGATACCCCCAAGTATAGTCCCATATTTGTTCAGTGCTATGGGATGAGCTTTCAGTTATATTGTCCAGCTACCACACAAAGGTTATCAATGGCCATTTAGAGTTATGAGAGTACGTTTTGAACAAATCAAATTATCAATTTCTTTTAGATTTATCAGGGACGCAGATTTTCGATATGTGTTCTTATACCCAAAATCTCAGAATATCATGATTAATGCCTTTCAGTGGAGGGCTTGGCTAAACTATGTTTGATTCCTCCAACCCTTTCGTCCCTGCCAACCCCCCCCCCCCCCCCCTCCCCACACACACACACACACACACACAAACACATAGGAGCTATAGACAAGGGAGAGTATTTACGCTGCAGCCGATGGATGTATATTTTATAAGAGTGCACATGGGTGTATTCTTGTAGGGTCCCTGGAAACTGGGGTGGCCACGTTATGCTTTACTGCTTTAATATGACCCAGGATTTAAAGACTTGTGTGCTTTTTCTCTGAA
>JAUFNR010000382.1:12500-20000 GCA_031216915.1 Pictodentalium vernedei | reverse complement strand
AAATGAGTCAGAAGAAACTGTCTTGCTCCCCATTCGGACCACAGAGTTCTACCAGTACGCCACCCTCACCCCTCCCCCCTCCTATCTCACTATTGTTCAGAGGTAATACAAAAGAAACAAAGAGGAAATTAAATTTAATAAAGCAAAATGTCTACAGCACCCGGTATTCCCAGGCGGTCACCCATCCAAGTACTGACCGGGCTCTTCGTTGCTTAACTTCGGTGATCGGACGAGAACCGGTGTTTTCAACGTGATATGGCCGTAGACATGAGAGTAGCATTGTGTGGTGCTTTTATACAATGGTTTTGATTCTTCTCGTGCCACGTGAAGAGAAGTGTGCACATGAATGATCTATAGCGTCCTGAATAAATTGATTGGCAAGTTCTGTTCGCTCGTAGCCTTTGTAATGTGTGCAAGAGATAAATATGTACGAAGTTGAAAAGTGTCAAGTGATAGCCTTGTCAAATGAGTCAGAAGAAACTGTCTTGCTCCCCATTCGGACCACAGAGTTCTACCAGTACGCCACCCCCACCCCTCCCCCCTCCTATCTCACTATTGTTCAGAGGTAATACAAAAGAAACAAAGAGGAAATTAAATTTAATAAAGCAAAATGTCTACAGCACCCGGTATTCCCAGGCGGTCACCCATCCAAGTACTGACCGGGCTCTACGTTGCTTAACTTCGGTGATCGGACGAGAACCGGTGTTTTCAACGTGATATGGCCGTAGACATGAGAGTAGCATTGTGCGGGCCGAGTGGACGGTGAACTACCCTTCCCGCGGGAGGAAGGGAGAAAGAACGAAAGTCGTGTGCCGATCGGAAGGTGGGAACGGTAGCTGGACGCCTTCAGTCGGTGGAAAGAGGAGAGGGCTCGACCGAAGAGGTTGAAGCAAGCTCGGTGCGGGCGGAGTGGACGATCGGAAGGGGAAGCAGGCAAATACTTCCGACGTCGTCGGAGAGAATCGAAGGCCCGACCGATGAGGAAGTCGTGCACCCTCGATACGGCGGGCGGAGTGGACGGTGTTCCCTCGAAAACTAATTTTGTTGGAAAGTGACAAAAGTGTCGAATCACCCACATGTAATCTCCTCAAAAGTTTAATAGGGGGACAGGATCAGTCGGGGTGATGAAAGTGACGGAAGATCCCCCCACCATGTAGGTACCGACTGATCCGGCCGATGACTTTTCAGGGTTCGCATCGGCAGTTCGGAAAGGGTGGCTCGTCCCGACCGAACTCCCCTTCCGGCGGAAGGAAGGGAGAAAGAACGAAAGTCATGTGCCGATCGGAAGGTGGGAACGGTAGCTGGACGCCTTCCGTCGGTGGAAAGAGGAGAGGGCCCGACCGAAGAGGTTGAAGCAAGCTCGGTGCGGGCGGAGTGGACGATCGGAAGGGGAAGCAGGCAAATACTTCCGACGTCGTCGGAGAGAATCGAAGGCCCGACCGATGAGGAAGTCGTGCACCCTCGATACGGCGGGCGGAGTGGACGGTGTTCCCTCGAAAACTAATTTTGTTGGAAAGTGACAAAAGTGTCGAATCACCCACATGTAATCTACTCAAAAGTTTAATAGGGGGACAGGATCAGTCGAGGTGATGAAGGTGACGGAAGATCCCCCCACCATGTAGGTACCGACTGATCCGGCCGATGTCTTTTCAGGGTTCGCATCGGCAGTTCGGAAGGGTGGCCCGTCCCGACCGAACGGCCTTTCCCGAGGGCGGATGGAAAGGTGAAATGTGCCGAGCGGAAGGAGGGGATTATGGCATGTCCTTCCGTCGGCGGAGAGAGGAGAGGGCCCGACCGAAGAGGTTGAAGAAAGGTCGGCGTGGAAGGTGAAGTTGGCAGGCCCGACCGGAGGACGTGGTGCACCCTCGATACGGCGGGCCGAGTGGACGGTGAACTACCCTTCCCGCGGGAGGAAGGGTGAAAGAACGAAAGTCATGTGCCGATCGGAAGGTGGGAACGGTAGCTGGACGCCTTCCGTCGGTGGAAAGAGGAGAGGTCCCGACCGAAGAGGTTGAAGCAAGCTCGGTGCGGGCGGAGTGGACGATCGGAAGGGGAAGCAGGCAAATACTTCCGACGTCGTCGGAGAGAATCGAAGGCCCGACCGATGAGGAAGTCGTGCACCCTCGATACGGCGGGCGGAGTGGACGGTGTTCCCTCGAAAACTAATTTTGTTGGAAAGTGACAAAAGTGTCGAATCACCCACATGTAATCTACTCAAAAGTTTAATAGGGGGACAGGATCAGTCGAGGTGATGAAGGTGACGGAAGATCCCCCTACCATGTAGGTACCGACTGATCCGGCCGATGTCTTTTCAGGGTTCGCATCGGCAGTTCGGAAGGGTGGCCCGTCCCGACCGAACGGCCTTTCCCGAGGGCGGATGGAAAGGTGAAATGTGCCGAGCGGAAGGAGGGGATTATGGCATGTCCTTCCGTCGGCGGAGAGAGGAGAGGGCCCGACCGAAGAGGTTGAAGAAAGGTCGGCGTGGAAGGTGAAGTTGGCAGGCCCGACCGGAGGACGTGGTGCACCCTCGATACGGCGGGCCGAGTGGACGGTGAACTACCCTTCCCGCGGGAGGAAGGGTGAAAGAACGAAAGTCATGTGCCGATCGGAAGGTGGGAACGGTAGCTGGACGCCTTCCGTCGGTGGAAAGAGGAGAGGGCCCGACCGAAGAGGTTGAAGCAAGCTCGGTGCGGGCGGAGTGGACGATCGGAAGGGGAAGCAGGCAAATACTTCCGACGTCGTCGGAGAGAATCGAAGGCCCGACCGATGAGGAAGTCGTGCACCCTCGATACGGCGGGCGGAGTGGACGGTGTTCCCTCGAAAACTAATTTTGTTGGAAAGTGACAAAAGTGTCGAATCACCCACATGTAATCTGCTCAAAAGTTTAATAGGGGGACAGGATCAGTCGGGGTGATGAAAGTGACGGAAGATCCCCCCACCCTGTAGGTACCGACTGATCCGGCCGATGACTTTTCAGGGTTCGCATCGGCAGTTCGGAAGGGTGGCCCGTCCCGACCGAACGGCCTTTCCCGAGGGCGGATGGAAAGGTGAAATGTGCCGATCGGAAGGAGGGGATTATGGCATGTCCTTCCGTCGGTGGAGAGAGGAGAGGGCCCGACCGAAGAGGTTGAAGAAAGGTCGGCGTGGAAGGTGAAGTTGGCAGGCCCGACCGGAGGACGTGGTGCACCCTCGATACGGCGGGCCGAGTGGACGGTGAACTACCCTTCCCGCGGGAGGAAGGGAGAAAGAACGAAAGTCGTGTGCCGATCGGAAGGTGGGAACGGTAGCTGGACGCCTTCAATCGGTGGAAAGAGGAGAGGGCCCGACCGAAGAGATTGAAGCGAGCTCGGTGCGGGCGTAGTGGACGATCGGAAGGGGAAGATGGCAAATACTTCCGTCGTCGTCGGAGAGAATCGAAGGCCCGACCGATGAGGAAGTGGTGCACCCTCGATACGGCGGGCGGAGGGGACGGAGTTCCCTCGAAAGCTAATTTTGTTGGAAAGTGACAAAAGTGTCGAATCAACCACATGTAATCTACTCAAAAGTTTAATAGGGGGACAGGATCAGTCGAGGTGATGAAGGTGACGGAAGATCCCCCTAACATGTAGGTACCGACTGATCCGGCCGATGTCTTTTCAGGGTTCGCATCGGCAGTTCGGAAGGGTGGCCCGTCCCGACCGAACGGCCTTTCCCGAGGGCGGATGGAAAGGTGAAATGTGCCGAGCGGAAGGAGGGGATTATGGCAATCCTTCCGTCGGCGGAGAGAGGAAAGGCCCGACCGAAGAGGTTGAAGAAAGGTCGGCGTGGAAGGTGAAGTTGGCAGGCCCGACCGGAGGACGTGGTGCACCCTCGATACGGCGGGCCGAGTGGACGGTGAACTACCCTTCCCGCGGGAGGAAGGGAGAAAGAACGAAAGTCGTGTGCCGATCGGAAGGTGGGAACGGTAGCTGGACGCCTTCCTTCGGTGGAAAGAGGAGAGGGCCCGACCGAAGAGATTGAAGCGAGCTCGGTGCGGGCGTAGTGGACGATCGGAAGGGGAAGATGGCAAATACTTCCGTCGTCGTCGGAGAGAATCGAAGGCCCGACCGATGAGGAAGTGGTGCACCCTCGATACGGCGGGCGGAGGGGACGGAGTTCCCTCGAAAGCTAATTTTGTTGGAAAGTGACAAAAGTGTCGAATCAACCACATGTAATCTACTCAAAAGTTTAATAGGGGGACAGGATCAGTCGAGGTGATGAAGGTGACGGAAGATCCCCCTAACATGTAGGTACCGACTGATCCGGCCGATGTCTTTTCAGGGTTCGCATCGGCTGTTCGGAAGGGTGGCCCGTCCCGACCGAACGGCCTTTCCCGAGGGCGGATGGAAAGGTGAAATGTGCCGATCGGAAGGAGGGGATTATGGCATGTCCTTCCGTCGGCGGAGAGAGGAGAGGTCCCGACCGAAGAGGTTAAAGCAAGCTCGGTGCGGGCGGAGTAGACGATCGGAAAGGTGGCCCCGTCCCGACCGAACTACCCTTCAGGCGAAAGGAAGGGAGAAAGAACGAAAGTCATGTGCCGATCGGAAAGTGGGAACGGTAGCTGGACACCTACCGTCGGTGGAAAGAGGAGAGGGCCCGACCGAAGAGATGGAAGCAAGCTCGGTGCGGGCGGAGTGGACGAACGGAAGGTGAAGCTGGCAAATACTTCCGTCGTCGTCGTCGGAGAGAATCGAAGGCCCGACCGATGAGGAAGTCGTGCACCCTCGATACGGCGGGCGGAGTGGACGGTGTTCGCTCGGCAACTCGTTTTGTTGGAAAGTGACAAAAGTGTCGAATCAACCACATGTAATCAACTCAAAAGTTTAATAGGGGGACAAGATCAGTCGGGGTGATGAACTAGGAGTGAGTTCCCCCCCCACCAGTGAGCGACCGACTGATCAACGACCGGCCGATGTCTTTTCAGGGTTCGCATCGGCAGTTCGGAAGGGTGGCTCGTCCCGACCGAACTACCCTTCCGGCGGAAGGAAGGGAGAAAGAACGAAAGTAATGTGCCGATCGGAAGGTGGGAACGGTAGCTGGACGCCTTCCGTCGGTGGTGGAAAGAGGAGAGGCCCGACCGAAGAGATTGAAGGAAGGTCGGGGTGGTCGATCGGAATGTGAAGCTGGCAGGCCCGACCGTAGAGGAAGTAGTGCACCCTCGACACGGCGGGCGGAGTGGACGGTGTTCGCTCGGCTACTCGTTTTGTTGGAAAGTGACAAAAGTGTCGAATCAACCACATGTAATCTACTCAAAAGTTTAATAGGGGGACAAGATCAGTCGGGGTGATGAACTAGGAGAGAGTTCCCCCCCACCAGTGAGCGACCGACTGATCAACGACCGTCCGATGTCTTTTCAGGGTTCGCATCGGCAGTTCGGAAGGGTGGCCCGTCCCGACCGAACGGCCTTTCCCGAGGGCGGATGGAAAGGTGAAATGTGCCGATCGGAAGGAGGGGATTATGGCATGTCCTTCCGTCGGTGGAGAGAGGAGAGGGCCCGACCGAAGAGATTGAAGCAAGCTCGGTGCGGGCGGAGTGGACGATCGGAAGGGGAAGCTGGCAAATACTTCCGTCGTCGTCGGAGAGAATCGAAGGCCCGACCGATGAGGAAGTCGTGCACCCTCGATACGGCGGGCGGAGTGGACGGTGTTCGCTCGGCAACTCGTTTTGTTGGAAAGTGACAAAAGTGTCGAATCAACCACATGTAATCTACTCAAAAGTTTAATAGGGGGACAAGATCAGTCGGGGTGATGAACTAGGAGTGAGTTCCCCCCCCACCAGTGAGCGACCGACTGATCAACGACCGGCCGATGTCTTTTCAGGGTTCGCATCGGCAGTTCGGAAAGGGTGGCTCGTCCCGACCGAACTACCCTTCCGGCGGAAGGAAGGGAGAAAGAACGAAAGTAATGTGCCGATCGGAAGGTGGGAACGGTAGCTGGACGCCTTCCGTCGGTGGTGGAAAGAGGAGAGGCCCGACCGAAGAGATTGAAGGAAGGTCGGGGTGGTCGATCGGAATGTGAAGCTGGCAGGCCCGACCGTAGAGGAAGTAGTGCACCCTCGACACGGCGGGCGGAGTGGACGGTGTTCGCTCGGCTACTCGTTTTGTTGGAAAGTGACAAAAGTGTCGAATCAACCACATGTAATCTACTCAAAAGTTTAATAGGGGGACAAGATCAGTCGGGGTGATGAACTAGGAGAGAGTTCCCCCCCACCAGTGAGCGACCGACTGATCAACGACCGGCCGATGTCTTTTCAGGGTTCGCATCGGCAGTTCGGAAGGGTGGCCCGTCCCGACCGAACGGCCTTTCCCGAGGGCGGATGGAAAGGTGAAATGTGCCGATCGGAAGGAGGGGATTATGGCATGTCCTTCCGTCGGTGGAGAGAGGAGAGGGCCCGACCGAAGAGATTGAAGCAAGCTCGGTGCGGGCGGAGTGGACGATCGGAAGGGGAAGCTGGCAAATACTTCCGTCGTCGTCGGAGAGAATCGAAGGCCCGACCGATGAGGAAGTCGTGCACCCTCGATACGGCGGGCGGAGTGGACGGTGTTCGCTCGGCAACTCGTTTTGTTGGAAAGTGACAAAAGTGTCGAATCAACCACATGTAATCTACTCAAAAGTTTAATAGGGGGACAAGATCAGTCGGGGTGATGAACTAGGAGTGAGTTCCCCCCCACCAGTGAGCGACCGACTGATCAACGACCGGCCGATGTCTTTTCAGGGTTCGCATCGGCAGTTCGGAAAGGGTGGCTTGTCCCGACCGAACTACCCTTCCGGCGGAAGGAAGGGAGAAAGAACGAAAGTAATGTGCCGATCGGAAGGTGGGAACGGTAGCTGGACGCCTTCCGTCGGTGGTGGAAAGAGGAGAGGCCCGACCGAAGAGATTGAAGGAAGGTCGGGGTGGTCGATCGGAATGTGAAGCTGGCAGGCCCGACCGTAGAGGAAGTAGTGCACCCTCGACACGGCGGGCGGAGTGGACGGTGTTCGCTCGGCTACTCGTTTTGTTGGAAAGTGACAAAAGTGTCGAATCAACCACATGTAATCTACTCAAAAGTTTAATAGGGGGACAAGATCAGTCGGGGTGATGAACTAGGAGAGAGTTCCCCCCCCACCAGTGAGCGACCGACTGATCAACGACCGGCCGATGTCTTTTCAGGGTTCGCATCGGCAGTTCGGAAGGGTGGCTCGTCCCGACCGAACTACCCTTCCGGCGGAAGGAAGGGAGAAAGTAATGTGCCGATCGGAAGGTGGGAACGGTAGCTGGACGCCTTCAGTCAGTGGAGAGAGACCCGACAGGAGGACGTGGTGCACCCTCGATGCGGCGGGCGGAGTGGACCGTGTTCGCTCGAAAACTCATTTTGTTGGAAAGTGACAAAAGTGTCGAATCAACCACATGTAATCTCCTCAAAAGTTTAATAGGGGTGGTAGATGAGGAGTCTTGGTGGTAAGTGCATTGCCGAGGGGGACCTCGGTCGGTCGTTCGGCAGGA
>JAUFNR010000382.1:7500-10000 GCA_031216915.1 Pictodentalium vernedei | reverse complement strand
CGATGTTGGATTGACGGATGTTGAAAGGCCTTCCCGATGCACCCGAGGGCGGATGGTGCGTTGGGGGGGTCCGCGGATGTCTATGCCGCGATGGTAGCAAAATGAAAAGACCCCACGCACCCGAGGGAGGATGGTGCGGGGGCGGCGGTTTCCAAGCCGCGACGGTGGGAAGAGATGAGGTAGCAGCGCGCCTCTCTTCTCGGGCCTTAACGACATTGTCAGGGGTACCTGGTCGGCGTCCCCTCGAGTGGCGAAGACTCTGGCACAGACGAGAGAGAGAGTGCGTTCCCAGCCGAGCTGGCGGCCGTGTGGAACGCACGGGGATCGTCGGAGTTGGTTCCTTCCTCTCCGGGCGAGATCCCTAGAAAATGCGCAGCCTATCATTTACACTCAAACAGGAGAGTCGTTTGCCGGCGTCCGCTTCCCTCCACGGAGGGAACGACGAAAACTCGAGGGGGCGTTCGTGGAAAGCGCCGTCACTACCACCGGCTCGGCCTTGCGATCTCGCACCCGGCGACCGGATAAACACAAACAAAAAAAATGCGGCTTGGGGACCCGCAGAGTCGTCGGGGCGAGCACGAGGACATGTGGTCGTCGCAAAAAAAAGGAGGTGGTAGCGATGGACGTTGGCAGTCGAAAGGAGGGGGACCTCCGAACGATCCCGGCGCGCAGGATCGGCTGTCGGCGGAAGCCAGGTTTAAAGAGCTCGGGCGAGTAACTCGGCGGAGATGCAGCGTGCCGATCTTCGACCCAGTGAATTCCCGGCCGCCCCGTTCAATTAAAACAAAGCAAGCAAAGGCACCCGTTGCTAGGGCGGGTGAAGAAAAAAGTCGTTGCAACAAAGAAGCTTCTGGACTAGCCCACCAGGAGCAAAGGTGACGAAGGGTTCGTCGGCGGAAGGGAACCGTCTCTACCGTCCGGGCGAGAACCCGACAAGTGGAACGAGAGTGCAAGAAAACGGTCGAGGCAGACGGCCGAAATTTGAAACACGGTTGAACAAAGTTACCCGCATCCCGAGGGAGCGGAGGGCAAAAGATGCCCGGAAAGCATCCCATCTACATGGTGAAGGTGCTTTCATATATATATGCCTGTCGATCCCCCACCTCGTGGGGTACATTAAAAAAAAGTAAGCATCGCATCCCTTCTCTACACGGTGCTTTGTTGGAGTGCAAGAAAGCGGTCACGGCCGCAGCTGGCTACCACACTGTGGGGCGGCAAAGAGGCGACGGTCTCGATTGAATTTGACGTAAACTTACGGAGAATAGGGCTCTTGCTACGAGATAAATATCTCATCTGCGGTGATCGGGCGGGGGCAACGGACCACGGTTGCCTTGAGTGCTAAGAAAAGTCTGACGCTGGGGGCGACAGTGCGGGAAATGGACTTCATCCGTGGCTGAACAGGTCTCACCTGGGAGGTCATTGATGCCACCCGCTCGTGGACAGTTTCGTTTGCAGCGTGCGCCCGACAAGGCAGAGCTAACAGAAAGCAAGCAGCAAATCCACTCGAGAGGGCGGGTTGTTGCTTCTGTCGTCATACGCCTCCAGAAGCAGTAGAGTAGGGAGACCGTCGCCACAAGTGTAACCTTGACTGAACAAACTTCCCCCGCATCCTGCGGCTGGGCAAAAGGAGCACCCGAGGGGTGCGGCGAGACGGGCTCTTCTTATCATAGTCTCGCAAGTTACATGGTGAACGTGCTTTGGCAAGAGGATGGATGGACGGCATGTAAAGAGGCACCCGAGGGCGGATGGTGCCGCGTCGGAACCCCAACGCACCCGAGGGAGGATGGTGCGGGGTTCGCCGGAGACGGCCCCACTCCGGAGTGCGAGAATGGCTTTTTCCTATCTTAGTCTCGCAAGTTGGACGGTGAACGTGCTTTGGCAAGCAAAGGATTGACGTTGCGGACAACGGCAATTCCTACGGTTGTGTCGCTACCACGATGTGGGGCGGATTAAGAGGACGGTGACGAGAACGGCAATTCCTATCGATGGGTCGCTACCACGATGTGGGGCGGCGAGAACGGCAATTCCTATCATTGACTCTCAATAGCGGAGTAACAGCTATTAACAAGACCCGATGGTTCGCCGGAGTCGGTTCCTCTCCGGGCGGCGAGAACGGCAATTCCTATCGATGGGTCGCTACCACGATGTGGGGCGGCGAGAACGGCAATTCCTATCATTTACTCTCAATAGCGGAGTAACAGCTTTTAATAAGACCCCCCCGCGCATTACCATCCCGTGCAAAAGGAGGGGGCGGCGGTGAATGAATGAACGAGACCACCGCGACGGTAGGGGAGAGACAAGGCGCGCATCTCTTCTCTGGCCATAAAAGACCTTGTCAGGGGTACCTATGCGGCGCCCCCCCGAGTGGCGACGGACGACATGTCAAAAAAAAAAAACAAAGGGCTCTTCATAACGAATCCACCCGAACTCTAGCCAAGTCGAACCGCAAACAGTTGTGAGCAGGACACAACAAAACAAGCGGAGCACCCGGGTCGTTGCA
>JAUFNR010000347.1:0-40186 GCA_031216915.1 Pictodentalium vernedei | reverse complement strand
TGGTTATAGGAGCTGGGTCATAGCTATCCTTAAATACCGAAATGAGGGCCAAGAGTCGTAGATGCAGTGAGTCATTCGATCGCGCAATTGCCCTAAAGCTCATTTGCTGGGTGGGAATTCGAAGTCGTTCTAACAGTATGTGGAGTCACTCGAGGTAAGACTACCTGTATAGGAGCTGTATACGAGTTGTATAGGAGCCATATAGGAGCTGGGTCATAGGTATCCTTAAATACCGAAATCAGGCTAAGAGTCGTCGATGACGGAGGTCACTTGAATGAGCAATTGCTCTATAGCTTATTTGCTCGATGGGGATTCGAGTCGTTTTGATCAGTACATGGAGTCACTCGATCGAGCAATTGCTCGATTGCTCATCTACTCGATGGGATTCAAATCCGCTCCCCACGGGGCATTTTGAAATTTGTTGGGGGGGGGGGGGCATAAATCATGTGAACTTATGACCCATTAATACTTCAATATCAAATTTATTTCAAATCGGCCTCTCGGTTTGGAAAATAGAAATTTTGGCGGGGCAAAATTTCTTCCCCCTCCCGTAACAACGACAAATATTGCCTCTCGAACTTAAAAATATCAAGTCTCTGCTACAGCTGGTTCGTGAGAAGAAGATTTTTTAAAAACTTGGGGCATTTTGGCCCCACCCCCCTTCTCAATATGAGCAGAAACCCAGTTTGAAAGGAAACCCCAATTGCCCCTATATAACGACTATACTCATGTGAAAATTAATTAAAATGTGGCCACTGGTTTGGGAGGAAAAAGACCCAAACACCATCTTCACGACGGACGATGGACGACGGACGAAAAGTGATCAGAATAGCTCACCCCTGACTTTCAGTAAGTTGAGTTAATAAAGTCGTTTTGGGGTGATTTGGACAGATTGTCGGGCCTATTTTGGGTAATTAGATGCACCCCTATCCAATCGAACTTACCCCCAGGGGCCTTCTCAATACTATAGCACTACGTGCTACTAATAAATCCATGGTTATGGAGGCCCTAAAAAGGGTTCTTGAAGAATCCGTAGTAAATAAAGTGTATTTTGGTGATGGTGGAAGGGATTATCGGGTTGTTTGTGATAATTAAATTTACTCCTATTCAATCGAACATACCCTAATTTGACAACCCAAACATGACGTCACTAGGCCACGTGACTATGACGCCCCCCCCCCCCCCCCCCCCCCTCCACATACACACACCATTTGATTGTGACAGCCACAGAGAAGAATGTAGTTAAGAAGAGTTTGAACCGTCCCTATACGAACCTGCAATTATAAATGTTCTCTTGTTCATCATATACTATTAAAAAAAAAAAGTAAGGGATATTTGATAAAGATGAGATATATGAAGTAATATATTTATTAGCTTAACTTGACAAAGTCAAGATAAGCTATGCCATCACGCGTGCGGAAGTCTGTTAGTCTGTGAATCTGTTAGTCTGTTGGTCTGTTAGTCTGTGAGTCTGTTCACATTTTTTTAGCACAGGCTACAATCCATAGTTCTTGTCCGATCGTCACAAAATTTAATATGCAGCTGCTTTGATGGCGGTTACGTTATACTGTGGTTCGGATGAAACGATCCTGGTTAGCAGTTGTCGCCCTTGATCGACCTGTCCGATGTCTGTCATCAACATTGCCTGTCTGACCGATAGCGCGACCACAACCTGTTAATCACCGATTGAGTAAGCGTTGAGAATTTGAGCCAGTGCAATCTGTCTGTTTGCAGCTTCGAACATGCCAACGGCACGTAAACGTTCGCCACGTGTCAGTCTTCGCGTTACCTCAAAAGTTACGTTTCGACCAGAAACTATTGATGAACGAGTTTTATACCAAGAAGAAGAACGATGGAGACCTCCGAAAAAGCCCCGTCCAGTACAAATGAAAATTTCAAAACGTACCCAACAGACATTAACGCGGCGCTCGTGCGAAAAACCTGCACGAAGTTTTCGGTGGGACGGTGACATTCATGATCCACACTAAACTTGGTAACATATTGATGTGTCCAATCACGCGTATCAATACCACTTCGAAAATATCAAACATCAGTTTGGATATCCCCTACTTTTTGAAATAGTATAATTATGATGGATCAGAGGACTACTTCTGCTGGGTCCTGTTATGGTGCGTTTTGTTTATTTTTATTGATTTTATAGGATTTTGCCTGTTTTTGTTTTCAATAGATATTATAAAACTTTGTTGAATAGATTCTACTATATATTTACAAGCCTTTCATTGGTCTGGCCCCTATGCCTTATAATGAGATAACAGTCTTAATCGTTTTATTCTGATACTTGAATCTGACATTTTTCAAGTTAGTTTCGGCCATTTGAACAGTTAAGAATGTTTTCTTAAACAAAACTCCTGCAACATCCGCAACATTCTGCAAAAATCTGACCCGAAACATGACAAGCAAAAAATCTCCTCTCGATATTGGTACCGATCCCCATGGGGCTGACTAACCTGAAACCATTTTTTTTCTTGAAAAATTAACACCCAAGGGCTAAACTATCATGTTATTAATGATTTTCTCTTCACACGGCCATCATAATAAAGAACGAATATGATCAAATAGATTTGAAAAAAATGCTTCCTAAATACATTTGCACACTCCAGAAAAAATGTGTTTTCAGGAACAAGTAAACACTTCCTCCCCCTCCTACCCAATGCCCCCCCCCCCCCCCCCCCCCCAGCTAGGCCTGTATAAAATTATTCGAATGAACCTAAACGTGGGGACAGGAAAGAGTATTTTATATGTATAAATACTTCAATTTACAGCTGTTAATCACATCATTGATATATGTTATAGTGTGGATGTATTTTTTTACCATTTCAGAAGCAAACTGACAAGGGAGACGGACCTCCAAACAAAACTACCAACGGAAATCGAAGACGATACACCCACTGGTAACGACTGCAATGAAGACCTCAGGGACATTAAAATCGGGCGATCCCCAACAGAAGCCCTTTTGAACCTCAAAGAACATCGCAATTTGGTGTCGACGATGCCTTGGTACTTGTGTCCCACGAACAGTCCATCAGTATATTCGGACATGCATCCCAGTCATCTTATGTCAGATTTCACGCATGCAGGCAAAACCTCTCAAGTAGTTTCACCCTCACACACTTATGCAGATTCTCTGCGGCCATTTTCTGAGTATTTGGAGGCAATCCGGGCACTCCCGGCTTCGGACCGAAGCGTGCCTGCCAACGCCTGACTCTGTGTACTTAAAAACTCAGTTTGAGTTCTTCTATAAGGGAAAAACAGTAATCGACAAAAATATACTGCGCTGTGGATCATCATTATCACCATCCGCAGATGAAGAAATTTCAAGTGTATCACCTCCTTCTCCACACCAAGTGGATGACGTTTCAGCTGTATTTGTGGAGATGAACAACAGTAAACAGACAGACTTAATTCGATATCGATGTGAAGAGTGCAATAAAACCTATTCAACATTTAGTGGTCTGTCTAAGCATAAGCAGTTTCACTGTGCGTGTCAAACCAGAAAAGAATTTTGCTGCAAATACTGCGAAAAGACGTATATTATCTCTGGGAGCTCTGAAAATGCACATTCGCACGCCACACACTTCCTTGTAAATGTAAAGTGTGTGGAAAGTCCTTCTCTCGGCCGTGGCTTCTGCAAGGACACATTCGGACACACACGGGAGAGAAACCGTTTCAGTGTAACAGTTGTGGGCGTGCTTTCGCCGACAGATCAAACTTACGAGCTCATATGCAGACTCATTCTGACCATAAAAAAGTATTCGTGCAAAGCTTGCAATAAAACATTTTCGAGATTGTCGCTTCTTCTTAAACACGTGGACAGCTGCTCGGTTGTCGCTCTTTAAGAAACATCGTTACATGTGGTTGTGTTGCCGGCAGTACTGCGTAAAAAGATTACATTTATTTCGAAGGAACGTGGATGCAGGGGCGTCGCGTAGATGACGATGCGGAGGGGGGGGGGGGGGGGTATGTATACACCGACTGTCATGATTCAAGTCACGACTAATTAATTAATATTCCAACTGCGTCGTCGAAGCATGATCTCTCTGAAGGCATACTTTCATGATGTAGTTGGAATAATTGGTGCTCGTGTGTTTTGCGCATACTGTTCACTAGCACGAAAGCACATCTCGGAACATTCAGCGAGTGCCCCATGTGCTGGCTGCGTGAGATGTGCACATACTGTTACGGACACACAAGGGAAAATCGAAATAACGAGGACCATTCCTAGAAAACAGAGACCAAGAACCCTGTAGTGGGTCGCATACGTCCATGTACATTAGCACAAAAGCACGCCTGGGAAATCAGAGAATAGGCAGACAGAGTCAATAATATAGGCAAGACAGGTCAGGAAGAGAAGAAATAGTTTTAGTGTGGCCAGAATAGATTTTGGAAGAGTCCGAACTAAATAACTAGTTGTCGGTCTTTTTTCTGTAATTTGATCCCACGCCCATGAAATACAACACATCCCCGAAACATACCACATCCCATTAGAAGGCTTCCTGACACATAGTAACCACGTGCTACAATAGAAACAAAGATGGACGGCCTCCACTAAACAAAGTGGACGACGGAAACATGTGTCACCTAGGACGAGCTGCACATGCGCGCTGACACATGTCACAACACTCCACTCCACTCACGCGGGTTGTAATGACAACACAACCTGGCGCCACTGGGCCTCGCGACAGTAACATCAAGGGGGTGCAGGAGGGGTTTCACCAAATGTAGCGATCCCCCGCCTCTCCTTCTATTCCCATGAGGAATTGGAATGTTCCATCTTCAAATGATTATTTAGGGAAATTCTCGCAAGAGATATCTAATACACAGGGACGAAGCAACAGGTGGGGGGTGTGGAGGTCTCCCATTTCCAGACGCGTAGCCAGGATATCAAAGTTAGGGGGGGGGAGTAATATCTGGGGGGGGGGGGCTAGGTCAGCGAGCTGAACGTAGCGGCACCCCCACCCCCTACGAAGGGAGTGGCCGCTACATTCAGATAGCTGAACTACTAGGGGCATAAAGAATAGGATGCGCAGCATTATCCGGCGGCGAGATGGAGGGGTGAGCACAAGATGGGGACACCCTCTCTCGCTGTTGGGGCGGGGGGGGGGGGGGGCTCCCCCGGGGAAAATTGTGAAATTCGAGACAAAAATACGCCAATTTCCTTGACTCTGAGTCCCTTTGTGTCCATAATTTATAAGTTGTGAAAGGCATCAATAATTAGGCCACATTACCTGGGGGATGACTCAAATTTGAGGTGCCATGTCTCCCCTCAGCCCCCCCCCCCCCGTCCCCCATGGCTACGCCAGCTGGCCATCTCCCACCAACCATTCGTCAATTCTAGTGGAAGTTTTCCAAACATTTCTAGAACTTGGCCCAATATATGGAGGTTTAGACAGAAAAGTAGTAAAAATCCTCCAAATATTGATTGAAAAGTAGTAAAATTCCACAAATATTGATTTGTAGCCAGAATCTGTGACTACCAAGGGTCTCAGTTGTATAATATACAGTCAGTGGAGACGTACAAGTGGAATTCTGAAACTTAACCATTTACCAAACGTATCAGCCGCATCCGAGCGTAGAATTTACAAATTCAGCAGTTGAAAACGAATCTTTCAAAAAATTTCTACAAAACCATATCAAGTGACCACTCATTGGACCGAACTCGTTGAGATCGTTCCAGAGTGGGTGTTAAATAATATGTTTTGTTGAATATTTTGAGAAATGTAAAAAGAAAATAATAATATAATGTGATACTGTGTATGTTGGTAAAAGGATTAAAACCTGTAGTTGGAAAACTTTGACTGGACGGGGAGTGGGCACTAATGAAATCTTCCACTTGTTGGAACTTATGTAGTGGTAGTAAAGTTTTTCCTATCGGCATGGGGGAGTGCAATTGGAAATTTAGTGGCGGATACATCCATCCGAGACCCTTTAGCAGCGTTCCTGCAAATATATTTCTTTGTGAGCATTCGCGTTTTCGTGTAACTACAGCCAAACTTTACAACAGATATTTTTCTTCGGTCCCTTGACTCTCTATCCCCAAAACAACAATTCGGAAACAAATAGATAATCTTGAAACTTAATATAAATTAACAGTGGATATACGGCAACGTTATTCACAAAATCGTCATGACATTTAATTATTCTTTCAGTTTTTGTTTGATTTTGGCCTCTCATTGGAACAAGCTCATTTCTCGTTCCAATGAGGAGTCATTAGTCATGGTTTTGAGGCAAAAAGGGAGAAAATATTAGGTTTTTCAGTAATTTTTGTTTTTGCCTGTTCCCTAGTTGTGTTAGGTAGAGCATTTGCTTACAGTTTTGCTCTTCCTCTCCAAAAGATGCTTAAGAGCTCTCATTCGAACCAGCATGTCTAGATCGTTCCAGTAAGATGTCACAAGCTGTATTTTGGATGAAAAATCAATAAAATTTGTAAAGTTTTGTGTATTGCTCTGTGTCGAAATTTGATGATTTGTTAACCTTTTATCCAACGTGACGGCCAAAACCCCGCCAGAGCTATTCTCAAAAATCGCCAATTAATTTTCATTATTTTTTCATTTTTTGTCTCAAAACATAAGTTTATGACCCTTCGTTGGAACGAGCTCGTCGAGATCGTTCCAACGAGGGGTAATAACCTGCGTTTTTGAGATAAATAATGAAAAAAATTAGCTATTCAAGAATTATTTTTGCAAGTGTCGTCTGCTTTTCATGTTAGGTAAAGGGTTAACATATAAGGACTGAAATATTTGTCAAAACACTAGAAAAATGCAAACACTACCCACCACTCATTTGATATAACAAAAATCTTAGAAAAATAACCCATGTTGGAAATTAGGTATCGCTAGTCAGAATGTTGCCAAATCAATGGTGGGGGTGCAATTGGAAATCTAGAGGCGCCCACAACCCACCGACCGAGACCCCTTAGCAACGTCACTGTCTTTTTGACACCCATTTAAAGTTTTCCCCAACCTTTAAGTGGTTGTATCGTCTTAACCCTTTACCCAACGTAACGGCCAAAACCGGCCAGCGTTATTCTCAAAAATCGCCAATTAATTTTCACTATTTTTTTCATTTTTTGTCTCAAAAACATAGGTTATGACCCCTCCTTGGAACGAGCTCGTCGAGCTCGTTCCAACGAGGGGTCATAACCTATGTTTTTGAGACAAAAAATGAAAAAAAATTAGTTATTCAAGAATTTTTTTTTGCAAGTGTCGTCTGCTTTTCACGTTAGGTAAAGGGTTAAAATACCCCCACTCTCTGTTTTGCATTGCTACTCGTTGTAGGAAAATGTCTGGTCTATTATACATCCGATTCAATCGTATGTTGATATGAGTATTATTAGATCTTGTCTCTTAGTTATTTATTTCTGTTATATTATAATTGTTTTGATTTTTTTTATTTCGTTGGTATTGTTAAATTTTAAAAATAAAATAAACTATTTTGATTATAGATTGGGAAAACTATCTTAGTGTTATTATTAATTCTTCTATACTGAAACTTTGGTACTAACAAGGGGATACCAGGGGTTTAGCCAGGCCAGATGACTTGAGCGCGTGGGGGGGGGGGGGGGGGGGGGGGGGGCGATGGGGTATTTTCAGCAGAAAAATAATCCCTTAATAATAACTCCATTTCACGTTGTGATGGATTAAAATTGTGTATCCCATGGGTGGAGGCCCGGGGTCTTCCCCGGAAGAAAATTGAACTTTTTACTGCAATTGGGGCAACGGGAGTATACGTTTTGAAGCCTAAAGTATCTAGAAAGTGAAGGAATAACTACAGCAAATGACCCCAGATATATCAAGATGAGAGTACATGTGCAGGGCTGCATTTTGTGCATATACCTCGATGTAAGCGTAAAGGTGGTGGCGTTGGACTCTTGATAAGCAGTGCTTTGAAGTCCACCGCGTTATCCTGTCAGACGAACAGAAGTTTCGAAAGCATCGATAGAAGTGTAGAACCCATTCACCAATGCTTGGGAGGTGCAAACCCTCTCTAAAATGGGCAACATGGCTTATTAACTCTCACCCCTGGTCTGAGTTGATACTCATGTTGATGTCATGATTATCCATTGTGCAAAAAAATGTGACCTTAAACACCAATAAATAAATAAATCCACAGAAGTGTAACGTTCGAATCAAATACAACGCAGTAATATAGAGGATATGTTCGATGTTTGCTGGTCATATATTTTGACTTTTAGCCAACTGTGAACGCATGGTGCTTAAATTTAACATTAATCAAAATGCAAGGTCCATTTCCAGCCGGAAAGAAGGCTGTGATCGTTTCTTGTAGTTTCTGGTTTACTCTTGCACTTCGACGAGTGGCCCGATCCGTAATAACCTGTCCTCTTCCGTTTCAATTCGAAATAATCGTCAAATTTCAGTAATGGCGGCTTAATCTTTTGGGAAATCTGCATTTAACTGGTAAATTTTCAGCTTCTAAGGGGTCATATAATGGAGTTAGCACAGTACGCTTTGTACCAGTGTTAACCCTTTACCTAACCTGAAAAGCAGACGACACTTGCAAAAATAATTCTTGAATAACTATTTTTTTTATTTTTTGTCTCAAAAACATAGGTTATGACCCCTCGTTGGAACGAGCTCGACGAGCTCGTTCCAACGAGGGGGTCATAACCTATGTTTTTGAGACAAAAAATGAAAAAAATAATGGAAATTAATTGCCGATTTTTGAGAATAGCGCTGGTCGGTTTTGGCCGTTACGTTAAGTAAAGTGTTAAAAACAATATCTCTTGGTCATGGAAATATAATCGAGTTTATGAGTGCGTAGCGTTTCGGCGTTCGGCGAGCGATTATTCGGACGTCACCTAATTTCGTGAGAAGAAAACAATTGCCAACCTGTTCGTATTATTAGATATATTATATTAAAAAAATATTTTATGGTATTATAATCATAATTAGAACGTCGACGCCTGTGATGCGATCTACTGAATGAAGCTGGCTTATGTCAACATGTCATGGCTCCAACTCGCAAAGATGGGCACACACTTGATCTTGTGATTTCCCGTCAATCTGACAATCATTTGATAACTAACACAGAAGTAACAGACTTCGGACCATTTTCTGGTATTGTGTCAAATGAATGTTGCGCGGCCAAAAAGAGGAGCGGCGGAACGATTTTCAAAGTGTGAGGGGGAGGGGTGGGGGGGGGGGGTGCTTTATTGGCGATGGATCATCGTCGGTATGAAATTTTTAAATTCCAGGGTCCCAAAACCCCCATTTCCATGCATCTGAGTGGATATTTTGAGATTTTCCAGGAGATGTATTTGAAAGATTTCACACTTTGAGAGCCGTTAAAAAACGTCGGTAAAGCATACAGGTGAGGTCTATTTATCAGCTTTGGTCGTAACGACCAAAACTGACAAAGAGACCTCACCTATATGCTTTACCAGACGTTTACAGCAATTATACTGTCTGTGGATTATCTTGTCTGGGGGTGGATTTGGTACTTGTATGTCTGTAAGATTACGATCTACTTCAGTTAACAGACTGTATACCTTTTAGCGTTTTCTGCCACTTACTGCAAAAAATCATCCGAAATCCATCGAAACTGAGCCAGTATTATTTATTATTATTTATTTATTGAAAAAAATGACAGGGAAACATTATGACGAGATCTTCTAAAGCTCAGGGAAAAATATAAAATGGTTCCACTTTCCGGACCGATCCTAATTTTCATGCCTGACCCTAATCTTTTTATAAGCACTCAGGGCCGGGGAGAAGTTGGGGGCCCAGGGTAGGAACCCCGGGACTTTAGGGGTAACCCCCCCCCCCCCCCAAGGTTCTGACCCCTGTGCCAACAGTTAAGAAGGGGGTTGTATCATGTTCGGCACTTGACCAACGGTTGTAATTTGGGCTGCATGATTCTTGGAGTAATACATTTATTTATTTAATTATTTATTTATTTATTTATTTATTTATTTATTTATTTATTTATTATGGTTTAACGACACTTTATCAGCCAAGGTCGTATCATGTCGGTGACAGTTTTATGGGTGGATGAAGCCGGAGTACCTGGAGTGAACCACCGAGCAACGACGAGCAGCTGCCAGCTCCCCAACATCGTAACTCCGCACTGCAGCACAGGCAGAGTTAGACTGGTTGAAGATATGCGTACCATCGACGTGCAGTACGCCTTAGTACACGGCGTCATCGTGCAGTATGTGGTTAAGTGTCTTGCCCAAGGACATAACGCGGGAGTCCGAATTGATCGTTCAGACAGTCACCCATCCAATGATTAACCGGGCTCGAGGTTGCTAAACTTCGGTGATCTGACGAGAACCGGTTACCGCAACACCACCGCGCCCCCAACTGAACCAGTACGAGAGAAACCATAGCTGGCGAAAATATGGGGGGGGGGGGGGAGGGAGTGGCTCTGGATCCACCCTTGTTTCACCAGTCATTGGTTGTGTTAAAATATATGCATATAAAAAAAACAGGGCCCGGCAAAAAAGTGGTGACTGAATCCCCCCCCCCCCCCCCCCCCCCCCCCCGTTCCGCCGCCTCTGCAAAGCCTATCAGAAAAAACAGTCTCCTATCGCAAATTCCGCAGCATGGACATTTATGGAAGATATTCAAAAGTCTTCTTGCGAGAGCGAGGACTCTCAACACTTCAACACTACCTTACGAGCATTAGTGGATGATTTTGCACCCCATCGAACAAAAACTGTTGTTCTCAGACCAAAGACACCATGCTTTAATGATGACATTCGTAATGCAAAAAAAGCTTCGCCGCAAATATGAACTGCAGTGGCTTAAATCAAAACTTGTTGTGCATAGTGAAATGTATATGCACCAACGAAATCATGTCAATGAGCTCATTCGCGTTTCCAAACAATATATTGCCGACTTGGTCACGGATAATTCCCAGCGACCACATATGTTAACCAAAATAAATGAAAGTTTGCTTCACCGTAAGAAAAAGTCGGTTCTGCCAAGGCAACCCTCGCAAACGACTTCTCCACATTTTTTGTTGACACATTTGAAAACATAAGAACTAATCTTGGGTCCGAGCAGAATATGGTTAACTCAACAGACACCTGCTGTGAAGATGTTTTGTTCAATTCCTTCACAACAGTGGAAATCAAATATTATTTGTTTATTTATTGGTGTTTAAGGTCACATACTTATGCACAATGGCTAATCGTGACCGTGACAGTTTTTCGGGTGAAGGAAGCCGGAGAGAATCTGAGAACCACCGAGCATCGACGAGCAACTGTCGGCTCCTCAAAATTCTAACTCTACTCAAGATCCACTCAGGTAGTGTTACAGCGGTTGAAGATATGTGCACCATCGACGTGCAGTGCGCCTTAGTACACGGCGTCATCGTGCCCCCATTGTAGGCAACTGGGATAAAGTGCCTTGCATATGGACACAACCCTGGTCGTCCCGGACGAGTGGATATCAAAACACTATCGAATATCATCAAGCAGTCTCCCCCTAAACAATGTTCACTTGACGCACTGCCCACATGGTTACTCAGAGCTTGTCTTCCTAATCTCATCCAGGCCATTTTGAAAATTATTAACGCCTCACTTTCAACTGGCTCTTCCCCCGAGGGGATGAAACAAGCACTTGTGACTCTCCTAATCAAAAAGCCTTCACATGACCCCAACAGTCTGAAGAACTACTGCCCTGTCTCCCATCTTTCTTTTCTGTCAAAGATTGTGGAGAGGGATGTAGCTGATCAGTTCCGATCTCACTTGAAATCCAACAGTCCTTGTAAAGCATTTCAGTCATAATGCAAACCATGCTGTAACACTGAGACTGCACTCTTGAGAGTCCAAAACGATTTACTGTTAGCAATGGATAAGCAGTTGCTATCATGTCTCGTGCTTCTGGATCTCAGCGCTGCCTTCGACACTATTGATCACACGATCCTCATTATGCGCCTAGAAAATAGAATTGGTATAAAAGGCACAGCACTTTAATGGTTTCGCTCATATTTACAAGGTTGCACTCAGTCTGTTGATATCGATGGTGAGCGCTCTGCAAAACTCCCTCTGTTATGTGGCGTTCCTCAGGGGTCGGTTCTAGGACTGATTCTCTACACCATATATGTCCTGCCTCTAGGTGACATAATAAGAAAGCATGGACTTATCGTTGCTACGCTGATGGCACACAGCTATATATCCATTACTATAAAGATGGTGCAGCCTGCTCTGTGCATCAGTTTGAACAGGGCATTCTGGATATAAATTCTTGAATGACTGTTAACTTTCTGAAATTGAACCATGACAAAACTGAAATTATCTACTTTGGAACTCCACAGCAATTAAGTAAATTGCCCAAACTTGATTTAAATATCCAGGATGTATGTATCTCAATATCCAAGTCAGTTCGTAACCTAGCTTTTTTCACTTTACACACATGTTAAGTATATCTGCCAGGTGGGATATTTTCATCTGAGGAACATGAGCAAAATTAGGAACTTAATAGACAATAAAGCAGCTGAGCAACTTGTACATGCCTTTGTGACAACTCGGTCGGCTTGATTACTGTAACTCACTGTACTTTGGATAAACAAACACCAACATTGTAAAACTGCAACACATACAGAATTACGCAGTCCAAGTGGTCACAAGGAACAGAAAACGTGCCACATAACACCTGTCCTTTACGAATTACATTGGCTGCAAGTATGTCAGAGAATTCAATACAAACTGTGTCTGTTGGACTTCAAGTGCCTTCATGGCCTAGAACGATCTTACCTCTCTGAACCTCTGAATTGGTACGAATCTGCCAGAACCTTAAGGTCAAGTAATGAAATTTTGCTTTCACAGCCAGACTGAAGACTGCAGCTGACAGAGCATTCCCTGTGGCTGTTCCCACTCTGTGGAACTCGCTCACCAAAAGTATAAAAAACATTCAGACCCTGACTTCTTTTAAGAAAAGCGTTAACCCTTTACCTAACATGAAAAGCAGACGACACTTGCAAAAATAATTCTTGAATAACTAATTTTTTTCATTTTTTGTCTCAAAAACATAGGTTATGACCCCTCGTTGGAACGAGCTCGACGAGCTCGTTCCAACGAGGGGTCATAACCTATGTTTTTGAGACAAAAAATGAAAAAAATAATGAAAATTAATAGGCGATTTTTGAGAATAGCGCTGGCCGGTTTTGGCCGTTACGTTGGGTAAAGGGTTAAAACACATCTCTTTCAACGGGCATTCTTAATATTAGCAACTGTAAAGCCAAAGTGCACTTTTGTGGATTTTAGGTTTATAATTTATTATTTTATTATTATTTGCCGGGTGTGTTCTGTGTTTGATTCGATGGGAGTATTTTTGGGGCCTCAGATTCTTCCAGAGCCCTCGTTTTTCTTCTCTATCCCGCCTATTCCTCGAGCTGTTCTACATATTATGGACCCTATTCTGTCTACTTTCACCCCAGTATTGTGTTTAGCCTTAGGAATCTATATGCCCGACCTCTGCCCTCGTCCAAGTTTTAGAATATCCCGTTAGATCACTCCATTTACCTAAGCCCCGCCCACTAACACTACATATAATGTGAATTTATGTCAAGGCCGAGTCATAATGTGGGGAGATGAGGGCCATGGGTACGTTCGTCAATGTAGTTTACCTTTATTCCCTATTATCCTTATCTGTGTATTGAACGGCCACGTTACGCAGAATCCTTTCTATGCTGTGTCTGAATTCCCTTTCGTCGTCGTATGGGGCATGGGGAAATCCCTCGATGGGGCATAATCTATTATCCTTTCTCATAACCTGATCTGGGTATTGGGCGGCTACGTTTTGTGGTACCCCTCTTCTAGTGTCTGAACCTAACAAACGATTGTCATTATGCACCCCCCTTTTCATTGTATGGAGACTGGGGGGGGGGGGGATTCTTCAATGAGTTCAGACCTCAAGTCCCCCATAAACCAATCTGGGTATGAACGGCCACATCCCGTAGCATCCCACTTCTAGAACCCCAACCTAACACACGACGGTCCTTCGGCATCTTTTACACAGGCTGATTGTCATGAGGAAATCCCTCAGTGAGGTCTAACCTCAAGTTACTCATATCCTCGTCTAGGCTACTTACGACATAGTGGTCCACTATCTGAGGGTACTGGTTCGAAAATTCCCCCTTCGAACCGAACACCTCCCCCCCCCCCCCCCAAAAAAAAAGCGACGTTATTGTAGGCCTACACTTTGGGTTCCAAGTGCCCTCAAATGTTGGCTTTGTCGGGGTCGCTTCGGTGACTATTGGATCTTTTAGGGTGTTTTTAGATAGTTGTCAGGTCAATTTGGATGGATATGCGCCCATCAAATGAGCACACCCCACAACACACTCGAAGTATAAAAGGACTTGCACGTATCTCCATGTGATGACGTCACACCATCGTAGCTCGCGCGGTCTACCGTGAACTCCACTTTAAAGAAACCGGGAGCCCATCCCCCTCCCACCTCCCCCACCCCCATGTTTTCCAGAAACAGTTGAAATAGAGAGAGTCCAGATACTTGTATTTATCTTTGGGGCTCCCGTAATTGCAGTCTTATTGAGAATTAGTAGGAAGGGGGCTACACACTTCATACAACGCCTATCCCACTTCCATAAGTTCCATACCAACTTTACACGCCCATTCCACATTCACACGCCGATAAAGTGACAGATAATTCACTTCAGTTCTTATATAATCACAGGAAAAAACACGATCCTACAAAATATAGTTGTGAAATATTTATAGTTTTGGGGAGTAGAGCATATCCATTTCCGTGCCAAACGGAAGACACAATTTTCAGTTTGTCAGATGTACTGTTTCATTGGAAATTGCGTGTTTCTCTACATACGCATGCGTGTTACCTATAGAGCTCACTTCATGAGCTGCGCTTCGCTCTGACTGCTTTCTCTATTAACTGAAGGGGCAACCCTAGACGACTTTAAACGATGGGATACCGTAGATTTAAATACTTTTTTATTGCGGAGGCGATGACGTGTTTTGAGTGGCAACGTGGAAACACTCGTTGCAGGAAGTTTCTCTGCTTGGGAAATCCCCAAAAGTTATCGAAACAGTGCCTACGGCCACAGAGTCATGAAGCGTGCATTCAAACACCATTTACGTCGATAGGAACGCAATTCGAAATAATTAAAGTTCTCATACAGTATTGCCATTATTTTAAACAAATGGTAATCTTGGCTAAATGTTTGTTTTTTTTTTTTAGTTCGCACTAATGAACGTAACGGGGTCGGACGCACTTCACCTGCTCTCTCCTCCCATTACTTACAACGTGTTTTCTTGAAATGTTTACACTTCGCGACCTGTTACCTTGCAGAGATTAAAAGCCAAAATGGCAGTTTTGAAAAAGACTAATTCGGGCTGTACTTTCGATTCTGGACCGAAAAGCGTTTTTCGAATTCAAGGGGTTAATTGCAATGTGACCAGTATTTCCAGCTGTGAGTGAATTTTAGTGAAAGATGAGCAGAAGTACTACTTGTGCGTAGGTATGTCTATCCGAATATCCATTGGGCCGTAAGCAAACGTCTGTCCATCCTCAATAGTACTAAAATTAGAATTATCTCCTTTAGACCAGTGAGTGACCAATAAATTGCAGATCCCCGGGCAGAGGCGCTTGTAAATATTATAGTAGTAGGAGAAAGATGGATCGTCTCTTATTGGCCGGACCTCGGAAGTAACTTCATACTCACGTCATCCAGTTACTTCGTGTTTGGTTGTCATGATTCTCCCCATAGTGATAGGTGGTCTTAGTACGCATGGGCATCGCGTGTTAGGGTGACGCATGTTTCCGTCGTCCACTTTGTATACTTGGTTCTATCCGATATCTATGGTTTCTATGATAGCATGTGTTTGCAATGAGCCTGGGATGCCAACAATAGGACGGGGTATGTTTGGAGGATGCATTCTATTAACTGGAGTAGTTTGCATGTTCGGATTTTCCCCAAATCCACGTTTACTTCGTGGAATTCCTCAAACAGACTTGACAATTTCCCCCAAAACTACCGAAAATGTGTACGGATTCCCCCAGAATCTTCCTTTTTTCCAATAACAGACACGTCCCTTTGTATAAGAGTTACTTTATTGGTTCGGATTCATGTAGAATCCTTTATTATGGGGCTCATTCTTCTATTCTCTTACCTGTTTTGCCTATTATTGACACTATTCCGACTACCCTAGCAGTTTATCTAGTCTTAGCTTCTCTCCCACCTATCTCTGGACCTTTCCCGGCCTCTGACCTCAAACAATCAGATCACTCCATTTAGCTTAAACACCCCACCCACTACCACTACATGTTGTACCAAGAACGAAATGTTCGTCTTTCATCATATAAGGCCATGATGAAATAAATCCCTTAGTAATGTTTAACCTCCAACCCTCGTATCCTCATCTGGGTATTTAACTGCCGCGTTCTGTAGAATCCCTTTTTGAGAACCCTTTTTGGAAAATTTCGTGGTCACGTGACTATGTTGTCACTTTCAAGGTAGGGGGCGAGGTTCGGAAATAAGGGACGATCCATCGCTCTCATAGTACATACTTTTTTCATGAATGTGCCAATTCAGTTCGAATCCTTCAAGAGAACTCTCAACTTTGGAAATGAAATCAATCAGAACTGAACCCGTACTTTGAACATTTACATGTCGGGTTTTTCGAATTTCAAATCAGCATATCCAGTCTTTCAAAAATAATTAAACGTGGACCAGGACAATCTTTTTTCTGGAATTTCGATGATTCGAGTCGAAAAATAGCAAACAGAAAGTTGCAGTTCGACCTGGTCCATCATTTTACTCCTTGTAAATGGATAGCAATCAATTTGTTGTGTCGTGCCGTTCAAAAATTGTGACTTAAGTTTGTTTAATAAATTTATTGGGGGCGTGGTGGCGTTACGGTAACCGGTTCTCGTCAGATCACCGAAGTTAAGCAACGTCGAGCCCGGTTAGTCCTTGGATGGATGTCCGTCTGATTCGGACTCCCGCGTTGTGTCCTTGGGCAGGGCACTTAACCCCGATTGTCCACATGGGGGCACGATGACGCCGTGTACTAAGGCGTACTGTACGTCGATGGTGCGCATGTCTTCAACCAATCTAACTCTCTCTGTGCTGCAGTGCGGAGTTACGATGTTAGGGAGCTGGCAGCTGCTCGTCGTTGCTCGGTAGTTCTCTCCGGGTACTCCGGCTTCCTCCGCCCTTAAAACTGTCACCGACACGATACGACCTTGGCTGTTAAAGTGTCTTTAAACCGTAATAAATAAATAAATAAATAAATAAATAAATAAATAAATAAATAAATGTATTACTCCAAGAATCATGCAGCCCAAAATTATAACCGTTGATCAAGTGCCGAACATGATACAACCCCCTTCTTAACTGTTGGCACAGGGGTCAGAACCTTCGGGGGCCGGGTACCCCCAAAGTCCCGGGTCTCGGGGTTCCTACCCTGGGCAACCAACTTCTCCCCGGCTCTTATAAAAAGATTAGGGTCAGGCATGAAAATTAGGATCGGTCCGGAAAGTGGAACCATTTTATATTTTTCCCTGAGCTTTAGAAGATCTCGTCATAATCTTTCCCTGTCATTCTTTTGGCAAGTCAAATCTCGCCATTGCACCAAATATGTTATACTCATTTCAAATCGTTGGTTGTCGGTAAACAGATTGAGAAAGGGGAAATGCAAAACCATTTAAGATCGATACAAAGAAAATCTATTTATCCAAGTCTTACATTATATATAGGACACCTGCAATGAAATATTCACCTGTTCATTTATTCACGCTCAAGGTGCTGGATTGTTCACATGTCATATTTAACAAATGTTTCCTCACAATTATTCACCAGCAAAAAAGTTTTTTTGAGAAAGAAGTTCGTCTGCATGAACTTTCAATGTTGCCTAATCCTTTTTGTTTGCGAATTTCTTTTAAAATCTCTACAAGTACCTTCAAACCCCGTATAATATTGTATTATATGACGTTCGTTGTTGATCGAATATAAAAGAAGTTGAAAAGAAGTGAAAAGAAATGAACTGGTTTCCTTTCGGTGTCTTTGCAGATGTAATCTAATATTTGTCCTTCTGTGCTATGATCGGGTGTCATTATACCACTCTAAGAAGTTATTGTTGGAAGTCAGAACAAAATATGAATTAAACATAGACAATTTCTTAATAGCCTTAATCTGTCTGGGCGTTGTTGGAAGTCCGTATATTAACTCATTCATTGACCAATATCGCATCTTCGACCTTATTCAAAACATAAGCACTTCTGTACGCTACGGCGGATGTACAGTAATGAGAGTTAACTGGTAGAGTGCTAGAAGCCACTGTCAGGGCTCCACTGAAAAGTGCTGAAAGCCACTTTAGCCTGTTGTTTGTGCAGTAGTAGATAATGAAATTTTCATATAAAATTGCTTTGTTACAATTTATTGGAAAGTGCCAACAGGCACTCTCCAATAAATAGTAACAAAATAATTATTAGTGAGCAAACTCTTGGTAAACAAAGGCTCCCCTTGCTGACAGCATTGCATCTTTGAAACAAAATTCTCATGTTACAAATCACCTTTGAGAAATGATTTAGAACGCAACCAGTTAAAAAGTTTGAAAGTGCTTGTACGAATCGAAGTCCAAGAAACACATGCGTGGGCACAGGTTTGTAACAACTAGCAGGGCGTCACTGAGGGGTGGATGACACCCTCCTCAATAAGTTTTCCAATTGGAACATTTTTGTCAGGACCAGAGTCGATAATATCAATTCTCTATTGCTAGTAATCATGTGCTTTCTTAACCCTTTACCCAACGTAACGGCCAAAACCGGCCAGCGCTATTCTCAAAAATCGCCAATTAATGGTCATTATTTTTTTCATTTTTTGTCTCAAAAACATAGGTTATGACCACGTTCCTATGAGGGGTCATAACCTATGTTTTTAAGATAAAAAATGAAAAAAATTAGTTATTCAAGAATTTTTTTTGCAAGTGTCGTCTGCTTTTCATGTTAGGTAAAGGGTTAAAAGAATAGATTTGATACTTGGACTTGTGTCACACAATGAAGGTCTGCAGTACCCGATTCGGGCTGGGGCTGGTGGACCCGGCATGACCAATTCGGAGTATTGTACCTGTTAATTAAAGAAGATGTTGCGTCACGGCTAGTGCTTGCATATTTTATATATAATAATATACTACTCAAAGTTTGCTAAGCACCAAGTATATCCAACTACCTGTTTTACGTTTTAGTTGAAATATTCTCATGAAAAGTGTATATATATTTTATTTAATTATATCTTTAATGATTTAAGTACAGAAATTAAGATTTTGTTTGTGTTTGACATTATTTTTTAGCTTTTGAATACGATAACCATGGAAAATGGATATTATTGGTAAAATAAGAAATTTTTCAATTTGCCAAAAAGTTGACCGAGCGAACTGGTATGGGTTCAATATCGAGTATGAGACCCATTACTGTTAATTACAGCTTGACAACGCCTTCTCATGCTCCCAATCAGGTTCCTGGTGGTCTTTTGTGGGATGTTGTTCCATTCTTGGACCAGCATGGCACCAAGCTCCTGGACACTTCTTGGCTGGACTGGACGGGCCGAAATTGCAAGCTGCAACTCATTCCAGACATGTTCGATTTGACTGAGGTCAGGGGATCTTGCTGGCCAGTCCATACGCTCAATCCCCTCCCTCTGTCGGTACTCCCCGACAGCATGGGCAACATGAGGACGGGCATTATCGTCCATCAGAATTCAGAATGAATCTATCACCCACTGCACCTGCATACAATCTGACGTGGGCATCCAGGATCTCATCAATATACTGCTGTGCAGTCAATGTACAACGTTCAAGGACACAGAGCCCTGTACGTCCATCCCTGCTGATGCCGCCCCAGACCATGATTGACCCTCCACCAGAGCAGTCATGCTCAGCAATGTTGGCTGCATGGAATCGCTCTCCTGGTCTTTTTCATACCCTAGAACGCCTATCTGTGTGGTCTAGGCAATATCTTGACTAATCTGTAAAAAGGACTGGTCGCCAATCTTCTCTGGTCCATCCAACGTGGTCCATGGTCCATTCATATCGTGTCTGGCGGTGGTTGTGGGACAGCGGAATGCGAATACATGGTCTTGTCGATCGGAGACCACCTTCGTGCAACCTTGCCCGGGTAGTCTGCGTCGAAACATTTATCCTGGATGCATTCTGAAGGTCACTGCGAAGCTGGGTTGCTGTGGCAAAGCGGTTCCTACGGGCCTGAATGGTCAAAAACCGGTCTTCAGCTGCAGATGTTGCCCTGTCTCTGCCACCACCACGCCGTCTTACTGGTGTGCCATACTGCTGAAATCTTGTCCAGGCTCTGGTGATCAGCGTATGGTGTACACCAAGGGCTTCACCAACCTGACGATGGGTAGCCCCTTGCTCCACCATTCCTACAGCCCGCCACATTTCTGCCTCAGACAAATGTCTTCTTACATTTGCATTTGCAATATTCAACCATTAAATCACAAGGGTTTGTGTTGAAATGAAGATTGAATACCCTACACATGTCATGTACATGTAGACAGAACACGAAAAGACCATGAAAATCAAGGGGTACATGCTTTCCATGACTGTCACGAAAAGTCTACCTGTCAAGAGAGCTAATGTAAACACTGGGGACCATCTCAATACATTCCTCAATCATATCCACCAAAAATATCGCAAATATGTCACAAGCAAATTTCACAAAGATGTGTCAAATATTTGGTGCTTAGCAAACTTTGAGTAGTATATATCCAAACAAGGGAGCGCTGCGGCACAGTGGTTACGGCATTGAATTTCAAAACTAGAGGTCCACGCCTCGGTCCCCGCCAGGGGTAACTGCGTTGTGTCCTTGGACAAGGCACTTAATCCTGTTTGCCCACGTGGGGAGGGGGGGGGGGGTTACGGTGGCGTTGTGTACTAAGGCGTACTGCACGTCGATGCATGGTGTTGTACTTGTCTTCAGCCAATGCTAACCCTGCTTGTTTGAAGTTAGTACGTTGGAAAGTCTGACAGTTATTTGGCGTTGTTCGGTGGTTCTCTTCGGGTACTCCGGCTTCCACCACTCGTAAAACTGTCCGACACGAGGTAACCCTAGCTGTCGAAAGTATCGTTAAACTCCAATAAATAAATAAACAAATAAATAAAAGAAATAAATAATATATCTAAACATAAATTTCAAAGAAGTCTTGAGTTTTTAAATTATAATTCAGCCTGTCCAATATTCTAACTATATCAACAAGGCATGCCTTCAAAGAAGGCACACCTTGATGATGTAGTTGGAATATTTGATCAGTGCACTGTAAAAAATGGATCGCGTCACATGTTTAGTGATTAAACCGTGGTATTTGTAAGCAATACGCATCGAGTTTATCGACCAGAAATGAATGTGTTTAAGTGGAATGTGTTTAATACAATTTTTTTACTGTATCTGCAATCGATTTAATTGTTGTTTCAAAATTTATACAATAGTTCTGCTTTAATTAGTTTTTAATTAAATAATTCCTCTTTTTTGCGATGGAAATCCACCAGATATGTATTTAATTTTCTCAACATCGCTGGGCGAGCTGGAGAGGACTTGGACCACCTAAATCTACTACTCCAACCAAACGATGGTTGCAAGTGACAGTTTAAGTCACAGGCAGAGGTGCTTGAATTTTAGGCACTATATGGTGTGTGGTAGGGGAGGGGAGGGACGGGTGCTGAACATAATTGTCCGAGAATTATTGACAATTTCTCGAATCCTGCCCAAATATGACCCGAATTTGACCGACTGATGTATCCATTTGGGATGAGGTGGGGCGTCCTCACCCTTCTCCGTACCATTCATATGTTTCCGGTCACTGAAGCCCTGGCACCAAAATTGTTTTATTTTTTTCGCACATGACTAGCCGTTAATTTTACAAAGACTGTCACGCACAAAATTTACCCACCATCCCACCCCACCACCCACCTAAAATAAAGTCGACACATAAAAGGTTTATTACTTAAACACGTGACGTGTTTAAAACCTAAACACATACCTTTAAAAGTTAAACACATACCTTTAAAAGTTAAACATTCAATGTGTTTAGAAAGGTTAAACACTTTTAGTTGATTTATAAACAAGTCACGTGTTCAAGTTAGTTAAACACATTCCGTTACAAGTTAAACATATTCTTTTTTTATAAGTTAAACACATTCTTTTATAAGTTAAACACGTAAACACCTAGAATGTGTTTATTAAGTGTAACAGAAATGTGTTTAACTTGGTGTTTAGAAGTTCAACATCTGTTTTTATAGTGTGGAAACTTAAGCTAGGCCAGTAACAACCAGTAGGGCCGTCGCCGACCTCACCCCACCCCGCCCTCTCCATCTGTTATCTTCGCGACGCCCCTGGTAACCAGTAGTGTAATAATCAACCAGTATTGTAACCTGCATTGAAATATTAACCATTAATGTACTAGAAATTAACCATTCATATATATATAGTGTAACAATCAACCAGTAATGTAATAGAAACCAAATAGTTGTGTAATAAAAAGTAATGTAATAAATATAACCAGAAGTGTAATAAAATTCCTTGAAAATCAACAGTTAGTCCAACAAATTTCTGGTATATTCATTCTTAAAAGATTTAACTTTCGCGCTTTTGATTCCAAATAAGGTTTGAAATTCCTTGTTGCCATGATGGGGGAGGGGGGGGGGGGTGAGGGGGTGGTGGGGGCTCCCGTGACTCTGTGTTACGGGAATCATGTATACACAGTTAACGGTGGATTCAATAGGAATATGTTTGTAAAGTGAACGGAGGTGGTAGAAGCATCAAGGCCGCTTGTGAATAATTGATAGCTATCACTGGATTCAGATAGCCAGAAAAATATTTTAAAAACGATGTTTCACATAGCACTTAAAGAGTTAATGATTCTTTTGCAGCCAGTGTGACCAACAGTTCGTTTATACTTAAAAGCAGTTAAGTGGGTAAAATGTTGACCAGCATAGTCGTATGATGTCAACGACTCAACATTGAGCAGATTTTAGGAAGATGAGTATACCGCTTCAGGAAGAACATGGTCGAAGAATATCTTTCAAATTGGCTAACCAGACCGAAAATACAGTTCATTGCTATAGAGTGATTGAAACCAGGTGGGGTGATGGGAAGATATATAGAGATATGTTAGGGGCGTATCAAAATTATAAATGAAGAGAACGCTAGAAAAAAGAAAAATCGAATCCTCGAAGACCACACTTAATCACCTAGAAGTTACCCTGAATTTGGGGGGTGTTTTTTGTTTGTTTGTTATCTTATCAAAGGATCCAACAGCTTACGCTTGGGGTAAACATTTTTTTAAAAATCACCATACATAATTGGGTAGCTTGAGGGAGGGGGGGGGGGGGGTTGCGGACACATGACGCAAACAGTTGTTTTTTCCGATTCTTGAATACTCACCCACTCCTTTTTTGAACGAAACAATTTTTTCTATACTGAGTCAAAAAAGAAAGTATAATAAACTTCGAAGAGCAATTTGTTTTAGTATTATCGACTTTAATCCCAAACAAATTATTGTAAATTCATATTTCGAGTCTAGCTGTATGAATTTTCATAATTTCATTTTCTTACAGTTGCCAGCTTCACGTCAGGACGTCGCAATTCAGACATGGGGCGAAATGAAAAGTTCACACATGCAATCAATAGCGTGTATGTCCACCGTTTGCCTCTTGGATGGCAAGATATCGAGGGTGCATGGACCTGATAAGTCTCTGGATGTCACCCTTCTGTGGTAATGCGTTCCACTCCCTGCCTTAGAACATTACGTAAATCGCCTAACTTCTGAAGATCATGAAGTCGTACCCGACGGTCCAATTGATCCCAAAGATGCACGATTGGCGACAAATCTGGCGAAAGTGGGGGCCAGGGACATAGGGCATTGTCTTGCTGGAATAACTGCAAACCGACGTTAGCGGTGAACAACGGGACAACAACAGCGCTAAGAATTTCGTCCCTATATCGCTGTCCGTTCAGATTACTATCACCGATGCATCTTCAGAGCATAATTGTCTGACACAAAATACTAATTTACTGTTGTTATATTGCATTGACAATCTATACTATTCGCACTGAGTCTAATTTAATTTCAATTGCTTTAAACTTGATATATTTCTTTATTCGTTGTGTGGCAGCAAGCCTCTCTCGTAGCAGTAACTGTTGTTAACAAGTTGCTTTTATTCATTGTTTCCCTCCATTGTTTATTTGAGCTGTATTAAGACGCGGTGAAAGCTTACTTTAATCTTCAAAACCAGTAAACCTGTTGTGACATGACTCATTTATTGTATTGTATATATAGTGTCGATCATAAGTAAGAATTCAGTTATATTTTGGACTTCCAAACGTTACTCTTCTTCGTTTTACTGGGAAATCCCACGAGCTATTGCTGTAATATTGTTCGGATGTCCAACAAGTCCAATTGTTAAATGTCTATTGCTGTGAGATATTTGGAATACTAGATTCGCTATTAAATTGTTATCATCTTTAATTTGTCTCTGGGTGATCAGTTGGACACCAGAATTACACAACAGATACCAACGGTCATATCCCAACGGTTATATTACCATCGATGAAGATCAACTGCTTTCGATGGTGCAAGGAAATTCCTGCCCAAACCATTACACTACCCCGCCGAAACGGTCGCATTCCCGAATGCAAGCATCAGAAAACCGTTCTCCTCGTCGGCGATACACTCAGTGCGCCGTAGACAAAATCGTGATTCATCGCTAAAAAGAACAGTGCCCCAACGCTGCTTAGTCCAGCGAACACGCTGACGTACCCACTCCATTCTGACAGTACGATGACGTTGGGTAAGGATTGGTCCGTGGTACGGACGCCTACTTCGGATGCCGTGTTCAGCGAGTCTGTTGCGGACAGTTTGTGCACTGATTCTATTAGTTCTACCTAGAGTAATTGCTGCTGCCCTCGTCGCCGGAAGGAAGCGACCCCGCAAGTGAGACGTCCTGATGTGTCGGTCCTGTGCAGGGGTCGTAATTCTTGGTCGACCTGAACGCGGTCGGTCGGCAGTAGATCCAGTGGGTCTATACTTTACAATGAGATGGTAAATAGTGGCCACAGTGACTCCGAACTCAGCAGCGAGCTCATCTGGAGGTATCCCATCCTCATGCATACCAATGACACGCAACCTCTGATTTTCGGTTAACCTTGGCAATTTTTTAAAATGTCGGAAGACAAAAACTAGCGTGTTTTCTCAATAACCCAGGCTCTCGAGCACAACATAACACAGAGAAAATCGTCGGTCACACATTCAATTTGACATTCTCGGGTAGCACGTGCTTTTTTGAATTCCGTAGCAAAATTGTATACGGTTAGGTGGACAACAACAACATGTCATTAAACTCTTTGCACGACCTCTTATCCACAAACATGCAACATTCAAACTATTGTATTTCTTCCTTTATGCTATTTTTTCACATTTATTTCTATTATAGGCCTACTTTCCTTTTTGACTCAGTATATTTTTAACTTTGGATATAGCCTCCACCCGACCCCCCGCTACAAAAAAGAAGAAAAATTAGAGTAAATTGCACATAAACTGCTTTGATTGGGAATTTCAATAGGTATTTTTGTTGGAACATGGTTTGTATTGTTCCAGTAACCAGTCCCAGCTTTTAATGTACCCATGCACAACCTGCCAATGGAGGTGAAACAAATTCTCCAGAGTTTGCAATTGGAATTTAGCCCCATTTTCTTGACAAGTTTATGAATATATTCAAACTTTCTCACATGCACTGGCAGTCAGTGTATAAATGGGTAATCAGGAGAGTATACTGCATATACTGGAATTCTACCCGAACAGTATTAAAACAGGTGTAGCAGGAACAGGTGTGAAATATGTTAAAAAATTTGATGTTTTACCTGGTTTCACCACTGTATTTGCTGCTATTTCTACTGATTTCGTTCTATTTCTACCCATTTCTCCACTCGATTTTAATTTCATCGGTCTAATCTGAATTATTAAGCTTTAACTGGTAGAGTGCTGGAAGCCCATATTTGGGCTTTGCTCTGAAGTACAAGTACCACAACTTAAAGGCTTCATATTCAGTGGATGTGCTTCGCTTTATCTTAGATGTGAAATTATTTAGTCTGTTAGGATTTGCCTTGTTACAATTTATGGGAGAGTGCCTCTTGGCACTCTCCCATAAATTGTAACAAGGCAAAGACACATGAACAAATTCTGATGACCAAAAATAATTTAGCACTCTACCAGTTAATAAGAGCAGAATTCGAAGAGGCAATTAGCCCAATGTTGTACTGAACATGCCAACAGTTAATGTGATGAGGGCTGATTCTTTAGAATCGGAAATCCATCTCTCATAAACTCGACGCTGCTGCACCTTGTCCGATATTAGTGTGTAACAGGAGGAGAGATAAGTGCGGGAGCCGGGGTTCGAACCGTCGACCTCTAGCACACAAAGCGACCGATTTACCACGAGACTAAGAGATTCGGACCAACCAGGCTGGTTGGTAAATGGCCTTTATACCTCGACCGCTACACTACTCTCCCCTTCTTTTGAGATTCACCACATGTGAATCTCACCCAAGTTCCTCCTCAGAGCGGTCGAAACACCCGCAGTGCCACCTACTGCTGAGGATCGGACGAGCCCCCAAATGTAACAGGAGGAGAGATAAGTGCGGGAGCCGGGATTCGAACCGTCGACCTCTAGCACACAAAGCGATCGATTTACCACGAGACTAAGAGATCCGGACCAACCAGGCTGGTTGGTGAATGGCCTTTATACCTCGACCGCTACAAGTGCTTCATTTGATGGAGCGGTTAGTAAGCTTTGGTCACGCAGTAATTCCAACCATGCGGCCCATTTACTATTTCCGAGGGGAAAAGCCACGGGTAATGTGCGTGACATAAAATGATATTTTAAGGCACACACGTTAGGCCCACCGGTGTTTTCCCTCTCGGTAGTAAAAGGGCCACATGGTTGAGACTCTCTTTTATTGCCTGTCCAAAGTCAAATGAAGCATTACTCATATCGGCCAGGGTAAACCAGCGCAGAGTTTAAGGGGGATGGATTTTCGATTTGTCTGTTTTATGTCACACACTTTGCCAAAGAATCACCCTGAGTCTCAAATGTTGCCAATCAGACTTCTCAGTCTAAGAACGTATTTCATATACTATCAATAATCCCACAAAGTTGTTTCATCTCAGCAAGTCTGATGAGAAAGAAATGGTGATCATACGAGTTAGAAAGGTCTACCATATCTCTCCAAATTTGGTCAGGGTGCATTATGGAATTTTTTTGGCTCTGTTGAGTCGAGTGACGTACCTGTGCTTTATATAATATTTCCATTTTATCTAACAATCATATAGATTTTGGCTTGAAAATCATGAGAAACAGTACGTATCACATAATGTGTTCCGATTCCGTATCACATAGATGACTCATTCTGATTCCGTATCATATAGACGACTCGTTTCCGGTAACGCGACAGTTGCGGGCGATTGGCTAGAAATTTTACAATAAATAGAAACTGCATAATTCAATATTACACCAACCCGGTTCCCGCGCATGTGCTCTCGTCGCAAACTCGTAAATTTAAGCGGATCATCATAGGAATTGACACTGAGATTGAACAATTTGACAACACAACTTTGACAATTGCGGTGATCGCGTTACACATTGTTTGTCAGAGTGCACAACAATATAGTTTCATAAAATATGTTTTTTTTTAAACTTTTTCTTGCCCAACTTTTTGTCTCAAAACTGTATTAATAATGTAAAATTTAATCTGTTTATGTGACAAAATTGTTAGATAAATTAATTATCATGATAATGTGCATGTCCTGTGATTTGCATCAGATTCTCGGTGGTGTCCAAAATGGGATCACAACTCGCCGGCAAAGCCGGCTCGTTGAGATCCCTTTTTGGACACCACCTCGAATCTGATACAGATCACAGGACATGCACTTAATCATGATAATCTGTATTTACACAATGAATGTCAGTGTTATCCTACAATATATTGGAGGCTGTTCATGCAACTCGAGATCGAAACCTATTTTCTCAAAATCTATTACAGGACCAGTGACAGGATAGTCATTTTCCTAATCGTTTTCTGCAACATTGCCTGATCTCACTGAAAAAATAATACACATGCGTAGGGCCAATCCTTTCTGACTCAGATGATCCCAACACACATCATTCTATGATTGAATTTTATTCTTTGTTACGGCAGATTGCTATAGTTGATGTTAAGTTTTAAGAAGTTAATTGTATTTCTATTATAAGATAATAACCCAACAAGGGGTTTTCTATGTGTTTGCAAAGTTTTCAGATCTCATATGCCAGGTTTCTCTCCGGACATCCAGTATCTTCCTCAGCATGTGTTATACAGTATGGTCCAGGGGTAATTGGCTGAAATTCATGTTATCTAAACTGATTCCCTGTTGACAAACTGTTTATAACATTGTATACACTCTCCCAAAAAAGAAAGTGTGCATGCTAAAAAATAACACTAAAAAAAGGTATATATCATTTTCATTCATGGAAATTTTATTCAATCACAGATGAATCAATTTGTGATCAACACGAGAAATTTCATTACGCTACGACGAATACTCTTGGTGCCTTGGAGAGTCAAAGACACTAAGGGTCAAACACAAAAGTCACACACTCAATATCTGGTATGACCTCCGTCTGTATCGACTACTGCTGTGCATCTACGTCTCATGGAAGCGAACAAGTTAGCATGGAAGTGGTATAGGGTAGGGTTAGGTTAGGGTTAGGTAGGGTTAGGGTTAGATTAGGTAGGGTTAGGTTAGGGTTAGGGTTCGGTTAGGTTAGAGTTAGGTAGGGTTAGGGTTAGGTTTGGCTAACCCTAACCCTAATCCTACTCTACACCACTGCAGTCGAGCACGACGATGACATAACGTTAAAATCGGACGAATTGCAGGTCTTCGAGGACGTAAGCCGTATTCTCTCAGCCGGTTGATTACTGTTTGAGGATGTATCCGTCTCCGGTTAGGGATGTTCCTGGCTGTCGTCGTTGCCGTTTGTTGCCGGTTCCGGAGATGGACGACACGGATATACCGATCTTGTGCAGGAGTGGTAACTCGGGGTCTCCCGGAGCGGGGTCGGTCTCGAACGTCATCATGTTATGCATGTCGATGGACTAGCCTGTCTACAGTGTTACGGTGGCAGTTCAAATGCTGGGCAACCTCTCTGTGTGTTCTGCCAGCTCTAATCATACCCAGGACAAGGAGACGTTGATTCATTGTCAATCTTGGCATGCTAATGTGGAGTCGTTTTAACAGCAGCGCAAGTTTGAATGTGAACGATAGACAGGCCTTACTTTAGTGTTTCAATACCCAAGGATTCACACTGCTGCATGAATTTTCAGACTCTCCACATGCAAAACATGCCTTTTCACAAACGTGCAGCACGTCATTTAACGTTAATGCAATTTTAACGGGGAAAGCTGTTTTTGTGTTCAATATAACTTATTCATGAACAGGTTAACACTCTTTACACCTATGAAATTATTGTTTTGGAGTTTGATCAATTTCTGCAATGCACACTTTCTTTTTTGGGCGAGTATATAAATAGTTTGTTAACAGGGAATCAATTTCCCTGTTAATAAACTCCATATCAATTAGATAGAGAGTTTCCACTGTCAATAAACCCTCTGTCAATGAGATATAATATTCTGACTATTTGATGGTTCAGTCTTTTCTGACAGTATATCAAACATTGAAGGGAATTGGTTTGAAGGCTACCCACTGAGCCTAAGGCTTGAATGAAAAAAATAACAGCCCTACTGTTTGCGCACACGTGTAAATGACTTTGAAATTCATAATTACATTATGATCGAGAGTATACGAAAGTAGTCAGTCGCATTGGGAAATGGCGTTGTGCCACTGTATGGTGTGTACTATTGAGAAATCTGGCTATGAGCAGAGTCCTTGTATTGTCAGATCTGTTTAGATTACATTTATGTTACATAAATGATAAATAGTCTAAATTGCTTTAACCCTTTACACAACGTAACGGCCAAAACCGGCCAGTGCTATTCTCAAAAATCGTCAGTTAATTTTCATTATTTTTTCATTTTTTGTCTCAAAAACATAGGTTATGACCCCTCGTTGGAACGAGCTCATCGAGCTCGTTCCAATGAGGGGTCTTAACCTATGTTTTTGAGACAAAAAATGAAAAAATTAGTTGTTCAAGAATTTTTTTGCAAGTGTCGTCTGCTTTTCATGTTAGGTAAAGGGTTAACTTTTTTCAAAATCGTGAACGACTGATGGTGTGACGGGGAACGGTGAACTTCTGTCCACATTCCCATGCTACTAGACCCTACCCTGTACTACTACTACCTCCCCCCCTCCCCCCCCCCCCCCCCCCCCCCCCCCCCCGTTAAACCAGAGGAGATGGAGTAGTGGCAAAAAGATTTCACAAGCTTTTCTGGTCAATTTGAAAGATATGAGCTCATAGGGAAGTTAGCTCAGTGTTCAGCGTTCAACATTCGTTCAGCATTCGTGTGAAGTTAGCTCAGTGTTCAGTGTTCAACATTCGCCCAACATTCGTATGAAGTTAGCTCAGTGTCCAGCGTTCAAAATTCGACCAGCATTCGTGTGAAGTTAGCTCAGTGTTCAGCGTTCAACATTCGACCAACATTCGTGTGAAGTTAGCTCAGTGTTCAGCGTTCAACATTCGACCAACATTCGTGTGAAGTTAGCTCAGCGTTCAGCGTTCAACATTCCCCAAAATTCAGTGTGCCATATGTCGAATCTGTGCTTTCACCCGAGATATAGCCTTCATGGGACCGACTGCCCATCGTCTACTTCTAAGAACAATCATATCTGGGGGACCCCCTCTCGCCTGAAGCGATATTGGTGAGTTTTAGTATTCCAGTTCAGCGTTCAACATTCGATTATCCTTCGTGTGGAGTGTGCGCAGCATTCAGCGTTTGGCATTCGGCAAAATTGTTAGATAGTGAAATGCGGTATCGTCATATCTGTGAAAACGCGTATTTTCAAAATATTCTGCCAAAACCTTCAAAATTTCACCATTGTTCGAATATCTCAAAATTATTTACAGTTATTTAGCGCAAGTTTTCCACACATTTAGAGCATAATATGATACACTACAATCACCACTCAAATCTTTCAACATTAACCCCCACTGGCCAAAAATGACATGAATATAGATTTTTTCTTCAAAATTGACCAACTTCAAGGGCGAATTTATCTAATTGCAAGGTTGTTGTAACAATTATTTTGCTATGGATAGATGCAACAATGCAACAATGTGCTGTTATAAGTTTGGTTGTAAAGTTTAACCCTATGCCCATTCTGGTTGCATAACTGTAGGTACCATCCAAATAAACTTCCATTTTTTTCAGAATTTGATACGTTTAAGTGACAATTTACTCCATTACTAGTTGATTAAGCTCTGAATGATTTCTATGGCTGCATGCATCAGTCAAAGTATGAAATATTTTGTTTTATATGTTGTTATTAAAAGTTTAACCCTTACCAGATTTGAGACGTCCCATAAGGGTACTGACGGAATAATTGTTATTTTCGCCAACCTTTACATGCGATTTTTCAGCAATGAAAAGATAGGGCATTCATTCAAGAACAATTTCGCTGTTATATGTTTTATTCAAAGTTTTAACCCTCACCCACTTGTCGGGCCTTGAATTGGAGTGCCCTCAACTTGTACATGTTCATACAAATACCAAGTTTCAATATTCCTCCTCTTATCAGACACTCAGTCTGTGATTGATGTCCACACATTTAGAGCATAATATGACACATCGAAATCACCAAACAAATATTTCAAAATTAACCCCTATTTGGCCAAAAATGAAATGAATGTAGCATTTTTTCTTCAAAATTCACTAACTTCAAGGGTAAATTTGTCTAATTCCAGGGCTGTTGTAACAATTATTTTTGTATGGATAGATGCAACAGTGAGTGCAGAAGAAAGTTACTGTTTACTTTTTAACCTCAGATTTAACCCTCAAGCACAATGAGGGCGAGAATAAGAGTACTGTTTGAAAATTCCTAAATTAACCAATTTTGTTTGCTTTTTTCTATCATTTTGGAAAGGGTTAATTTTGAACACTTTGCTTTGCTATATGCTCTCTGCTTTTTCACATTACAAATCGGGAAAGCCCGTAATTTGTACAACAACAAATTACAATTCTCTAGTTAGTTTTAGTTTTTTATTATCAATATTTTCATCATTTGTTGTGGGTTTTTTTGGTACTGAACACTTAAAAGAACCAGGGAATACTAGACTACCATTGGGAGGGGGCACCTCCTCCCAAACTCATCCAACTCCACAACTGAATTTTGAAAGCACTCAGAACGGATTTGGGGTGTATTTTGCTTTACTTCGAGAATAAATCATTGAAAAAAATTGAGCGACGAACCTGGGCAGGGCATTGTCTGCCCCCTTTCCTCCCCGTGGTCCGAAGGCAGGAAGGGCAGCTCCCCACCCCCACCCCTCTGCCCCCGTGCTTCCGGCGTCCTTGATATAGATCAGCTGTGGCCCTCTTGCCCTCGGTGACACCCCCACGTCACCCCAGTCCACATATTTTGGCACCATATTTAACAACATCTGAACGATGATTTGGCTCGGTTGTGAAATTGGTAAAATATGGCACAAAAAATATGCACATCTCTCGACTGAGATAGAGGAAACGTCTTAAACCCTTTACCCAACGTAACGGCCAAAACCGGCCAGCGCTATTCTCAAAAATCGCCATTATATTTTTCAAAATATTTCATTTTTTGTCTCAAAAACATAGGTTATGACCCCTCGTTGAACGAGCTCGTCGAGCTCGTTCCAACGAGGGGTCATAACCTATGTTTTTGAGACAAAAAATGAAAAAATTTATTTATTCAAGAATTTTTTTTGCAAGTGTCGTCTGCTTTTCATGTTAGGTAAAGGGGTTAAAAGTAATGAGACTATGCAAATGTATGTAATTTGAAACAATAGAACTATGCTCGTGTGTGACAATAGAGTCTGTAGAGGTACACAATGATTAAATATTTCCAAGTACCACTTGGCTGTGCCACCAAAACGACTTTAGTGTTTTCTTAGACTATTTCCAGGAAAAAAACATTCATGGATATGTAATTTGAAACGTTAAAACTATGAAAATCAGACGTGCATATTCGGAGATACACCATAGTGTTCTTATATAGAAAGAGAATCCATATAATTCTGACGAAATGAGTCCTCACGTCAAAATTACATTTAATGGTTTTGTTCTTTTTTTTTCTCAGTGTTTTTTCAGTGTAACCAATGTTTGTGTTCCTTTACAACAAGGCTCACATTGCAGGCAGTACACCCAACGCCAAAGCCATAAGCACACTTTGAATATCCATATCTGTGTTCACCGAAAAAATCCTCAAAGACCATGGAAATATCTTTCGACAAGGCAACCCGTCTTATCCCTCGTTCCAGTCTTTCCGCAAACGGTTAATTGTGCCTCTGTTGTATCATACCTGACTTATCACGTCATGAAAATCGAGTATCGATAAACTTATCTCCCCAGAAATTATTAGAAGGGGCAAGAAAGGTCCATTTAAGAAGCATGTGATTGTTGAGGAAACATCTACGACATCAGAAGAAAATAAAGCCTAAGTATTTCAATAACTTTTATTGGCTATTTATTTATTGGGGTTTTAACGACACTTTCGATAGCCAGGATCACCTCGTGTCGGACAGTTTTACAGGTGGATGGAGCGGAGTAACCAGAGAGAACCACTGAGAAACTGTCAGACTCTCCAACGTACTAACTTCGCATATGCAGGATTACCTTTGGTTGAAGGCAAGTGCACCATCGACGTGCAGTACGCCTTAGTACACAGCGCCACCGTATCTCCACGTGGACAATCGGGATTAAGTGCTTTGCTCGAGGACACAACGCAGTTACTCCTTGCCGGACCTCTCGGTTTGAAGTTCGATACTCTAACCACTGAGCCACCACGCTCCCGAATAATGCTTAGTACTGACCAGAACAAGCATGCTGCATATAACATAAGAGGGGTTTTACTCTCTTGTACCGGCTACATGTATTCAAGTTAGGCTTCTTATTTTTTCATGTCAATGATATGCAGGGGATGCCGAAAATACGGGACAGAGGAGACAGCTACCCTCGCTGCCTTTGGACCACGAGGGCGAGAAGGGGGCACACAAAGCCATTCCCAGGTTCGTCTCTCAAATTTTCAATTGATTTTTTCCGAAGTAAAGCTAAAATACACCCCCAAATCCGTTCTAGGAGCTTTCAGTATTCAATTGGAAGTTGGTGGAGTTTGGGAGGATGTCCCCTTCCATTGGGAGGGGAACACCTCTCAAACTCCCCCATTCTTGGGCATTTGGCCTTCGAGGCATGCATGTTTCGACATGTCATGGCTGCTAGTGAGACCCCCCCCCACCCCCCCCCCCCCGAAGTGCTTCCTACGGCCTTTGTGATACGTGTATTAAAACATCGACTGACCATTTTTCATCCGACGTCCCTTGAAACTTGCCATATAAAATTTTTCGCCACCAGGGTATTGGGCACTTACGGTTTACAGTTTCATTTTTGTCACAAATGGGAAATCTACAAAAGGTATTTCTATTACAAGTGAAATTTCAAAACCCGTATTGGATTCGAAATAACAGTAACAAGGGCTACGCAGAACGTGGGCCATTGCCTTCGACCCTTAGACAAGTTCGAAGTAACCTTAAAAGTATTCTGGGATATAAAAATTTTCTAAGTCGAAAGAGTGAAAAAGTGCCATAACTCTGGGAAAAATTATTGGACGGAATCCGTTGCTTGTGTATATCTGTTCCCCATGTAGGTCTATCTGCATACCAAAGGAGATGATGGCTCTGAAATCCAAAAACATTTGTACGGAAGGTCGGAGGTCTTCGCTAGATACCCCCGAATCCTCCTTCGGAGGTCGGGGGCATAATAAAAAAGGGCAAAACGTTAGTGATGAAAATTAGTGGAGAGATATGACAGCAGAAAGTATGGCCGGTCTATGAATTGCAGACCTAACGTCTACCGATGTATTCTTCATATTCTCACTTACCATCAGTTTTTCCTCATGAGACCCTGAGGAGCGAAGCAGTGCTTGCTTACTGTGGTAAACAAGCTCTGTTTTATGAGTAAAAAGGACTCTGTAACCAATGCCTGGAAGTCCTCTAAAATGGGCAATATGGATTACATAGACTGGACTTTTTTCTCCAGAATGCAGTCACGATTAGTCTTTGTGCATAAATATGTGACTTTAAACACCAATAATGATCACCGGTTTTCGCGGATATACGGTGAAAAATGCACGGGGAAGTCAGCGGACAAAGATTTGTGCCAGAAAAAAACAATAAAAGAACCACAATAAAATATATATAAAAAAAATAACCAGAACGGACCCCGAACGGAATATCCTTACAAAATTCACATACAACTGTCACGTTATTATCTCTAAATAAGAAATCTGAAAAATCAATGAAAAATTTAGGGCGTCAGCCAACAAACCTGCGAGAAGCAAGGACATGTTTTACCCAAGGAAAACGACTGCAGTGAAAATTCCATCACGTTTCATAGTTTCAGACAGATGATGGATAAATTGACATAAGGCTGGAGAGACAAATAAACTCCATCTCGCCTTCCAATTCTAGAAAAATCAACTTAACAAGCTTGTAAAAAAAAAACTGTCGGACAAACAGACGGTGAAATGACGAACGTACCAGATCAAAGAATCAATCTAGGGGAAACAACTCTACAAAAATCACAACATACCTTTCATTATTTTCACATCTCCCCAAGTTTGTGCAAGTCCAGAGCTCCAGATGTGTTCAAGTTCATTTGTGTTGAAAGTCAGTTTCGCCATATATGTGGCTATACCCTGACCATAACACAAGTATCAAGTCAAGTTTAGCCTGTCGTTTACAACTGTGCTGCCCAGTTTTGAGGGATTTACCACTGGGAGTTTATTACCGAATCCTATTTAGTTGAGCGATCTGAACGTCGCTAGGGGTAGTCGCTTTTCGTTCAGGTCGCTGAACTAGAAACCTATTATACCAGTAAAACCGATTCATTTTACCATAGTAATTTCCAGATGCGGACTGGCCGTATGGTTCGCTGGAAAATTTGCCGGCGTCCATTCTCATGGGATCTCCCTTAGCACCCCCCCCCCCCCCCCCCAAAAAAAAAAAAAAAAAAATGATGCAGCACAACACCCGTTAGTGTGTATTAAATTTCGTGAAAATGACCAAAACAAGAAATGGATCTGATTGCATAGCATGGCAGTCCACATAGAGGGCATTTCGATACACCAGCAGTCTAGTCTGCCATTAATCGGCCAAATACAAAGAAGCAGCGTTCTTTTGGTTCCAAAAATCAAATTTTTCTCCCATTGGGTCGAACTATGGTCGACCCAACGAGTCCGGGGCCTCTTTGGTGCAACCATTTTTGTCAAATCAAGAGAATAAAAAGTTCATACTAAACATTATCCTTTTTAAAAACCGTCACAGTCACGGTGACCTCGTGCCGAGGAAAGACATTAACATTATTTATTTATTTATTAATTTATTTTTATTTATTTATTTGAGTCAGTTTTAGCATCTATGGCTATATCATGACATAACGCAAATATGAAGACAAGTTTAGTCGATCGTTTATACCTATGTTGCCACTTTTTGAGGACTCCAGACATTGTTTACCAGAATAAATAACTTAACCCTTTACCTAACATGAAAAGCAGACGACACTTGCAAAAAAAATTCTTGAATAACTAATTTTTTTTCATTTTTTGTCTCAAAAACATAGGTTATGACCCCTCGTTGGAACGAGCTCGACGAGCTCGTTCCAACGAGGGGTCATAACCTATGTTTTTGAGACAAAAAATGAAAAAAAATAATGAAATTAATTGGCGATTTTTTAGAATAGCGCTGGCCGGTTTTGGCCGTTACGTTGGGTAAAGGGTTAAGCACTGCTCCACTTATCGGGTTCCTCCAGGAAAGAGGCAATGGATGCTTGGTACAAGTTACTTACCAATCCTATAATGATTTATTTATCGGTGTTCAAGACCACTTTATGACCGCAACATGGGTATGGAGTCAAGTTTAGCAAATCGTTTATACCTTTGCAGCCCACTTTAGAGGACTTCCATCCCAGGCATTGGTTGTGGGTCCTATTTTACCAGTAAAGCAGAACTGGTTTATTATAGCACTCCTCCACTTAACAGGGATCCGACGAGAAAATCCTAATGATAAAAATCACCTTGAAGTGTACTAAAACATATAAGCCCACCACTTCCAAAAGGCAGGGTTAGGAGCAAATGTGCGGGGGGGGGGGGGGGGGGGGGGGGATCAAGGACACAAGGGAAGCAGTAAGCGCCCATCCCTGTTCTGTGGGGCAATTCGCAGTTCTCAAACATGTTGAAAGATAAGGAAATGATTTTCAAGCGACATAATAACATAACAAAAAAGGAAAACGACAGTTGCAAACAAAATTCTTGAATAACATTTTTTTTCTTTTTGCGTCAAAAATATAGCTTATGACTCTCCCATCTTGGAACGAGCTCGTTCCAATAAGAGTGGTAAGCTATGTTTTTGAGACTTAAAATGAAAAAATAATGAAAACTGAATGATGATTGTTGTGGATGGCACTGGCCGGGTTTTTGGCCATCACGTTGGTAAAGGGTTAAAAAAAATCCTAACTTAAGAGGCGTTCATACACTTATAATACATTCCTCTGTTTTGTATCGACCTATCTTTCTTCAGAAAAATTAGTATGATCTAGCCCAACCTCAGCAACATGCAATCTGTGCACTGAGTGGATTCTACACTGTCATCACCCTGACTGTCCATAAGTCTGAACGATTATGTTAGTCTACTAATAAAGTTTTCCACTTGCTTTTAGAAAATAGTGAGGCCAAGAATTGCCGCTACAGGTGTCATTCCAAAGGACGCGCCTATGTGGCTGAGGAAAGACATAAATAAAAGTTGCAGTTTGTTCATAATGTCCAAACTACTCAGCTGGTACTGTTCCAGAAGCCGATATTTGAGTTTCATAAGAAAAAAGTACAGGTGCTGCTATAAGGCCCCACAAAGTAGAGCTTCTGTTTATCAGGCCATTTTGGTAAAATTGCATCATATTGAACTATTTCTACTCCCATGCGTGTAAACAGCAGTGAAGATTACAATCTAAGTTACTATAGCGGCCTATGGGAGAAAAACGAAAAACTTTCATTTGAGAGAAATTTAATTTTTTTACATAATAGACGGACACATGATCAAATATTTCATAACATACTCTTTAAAATGGTATCAGATACTCTTTGTTAAAATTAGTTTTTAATAGTCCCATTTTTGTTTAAAATTTTCTCTTTTTATCCCAGTACATCGCCTTATTAATTTGTTAGAAAAGACTGATGCGGGTAACTTCAAAGTCTTAAAAATGTACTAAATCCTCAAGAGAAAATTTGGACGGTCAGATTATTAAAGCAAAAGTTAATTTTCTTTGTTCTATAAACATATATTGGATATGTTATTGTTTTAATGGTTCCATTAACTTTGAAAAGTGGTGTTATTCTATCTTTGTGACCTTGTGACAGATAATACCTTCTCCTCCCCTAGGTGTGAGTTAGCACGGTTAATTCCAATGTCTGGAGAATCGAGTTGATGCTTATAGTTTGGATGTGTGTTTAGATCAATAAGATGAAATAGAATGAAAATGTCCACTTCTGAGATTAGTTTTGGACACAACTTATAAAGTCGAAAGACTTTTGTCCAGAAAGAACAGGGGGGGGGGGGGGGGGGTCGCCAAAAAATGCCAGCCGGGTGGGGTGGGTGGATCCGAGCCCCAAAGTGCAGTTTTTTTGCCGGTTCATTTTACAGACAAGTAATTACAACCAAAGTGAATTCAAGTGCTCAGATTCATAACTTAGAACAGAATAGAGCATTGATAATGTGTTGGGGGCTCCATGTTAGAATTTTTTTCCCATGTTTTACACTTCATTAGGGGGTGGGTCCTGTTCTGGGTCTTGGCAAAAAATTGCAAAACAAAAAGTGATTCCCAGCTATTTGGTCATTACGGAAGCCCATTACGGTCAAATGCGAAAAGTAACTTTTTATTAAAAGGGGAATGTTTGCGTTATTTCGCAAAACTTTTGCGTAATTTCGCAAATCTTTGCGTTATTTCGCAAAAGTATTGCGTTAATTCGCAAAAGTATTGCGCTATTACGCAAAAGTATTGCGTTATTTCGCAAAAGTATTGCGTTTATTTCGCAAAAGTATTGCGTTATTTCGCAAAAGTATTGCGTTATTTCGCAATAACTTTTGCGTTATTACGCAATAATTTTTGCGTTATTTCGCAAAAGTATTGCGTTATTTTCGCAAAATTATTGCGTTATTTCGCAAAAGTATTGCGTTATTTCGCAAAACTATTGCGTTATTTCGCAAAAGTATTGCGTTATTTCGCAATAACCTTTGCGTTATTTCGCAAAAGTATTGCGTTATTTCGCAAAAGTATTGCGTTATTTCGCAATAACTTTGCGTTATTTCGCAAAAGTATTGCGTTATTTCGCAAAAGTTATTGCGTTATTTCGCAAAAGTATTGCGTTATTTCGCAATAACTTTGCGTTATTTCGCAAAAGTATTGCGTTATTTCGCAAAAGTTTATTGCGTTATTTTCGCAAAAGTATTGCGTTATTTCGCAAAAGTATTGCGTTATTTCGCAAAAATTATTGCGTTATTTCGCAAAAGTATTGCGTTATTTCGCAAAAGTATTGCGTTATTTCGCAATAACCTTTGCGTTATTTCGCAAAAGTATTGCGTTATTTCGCAATAACCTTTGCGTTATTCGCAAAAGTATTGCGTTATTTCGCAAAAGTATTGCGTTATTTCGCAATATTTTTGCGTTATTTCGCAAAACTATTGCGTTATTTCGCAAAACTATTGCGTTATTTCGCAATAACTTTTGCGTTATTTCGCAAAACTATTGCGTTTATTTCGCAAAACTTTTGCGTTATTTCGCAAATAACTTTGCGTTATTTCGCAAAAAAGTATTCCAGACACAGATCTTGTAGTAAGTCAGCGAATTTCAAGCAGTGGTGTTATACCGTAATATACAACGGCTATACATTAAACATCATGGTACTCAAAGTAAAAAGCATGATGAACCGAAGTTTTATT
>JAUFNR010000239.1:0-63414 GCA_031216915.1 Pictodentalium vernedei | reverse complement strand
GTGACGTCCACAGCAAGTAAAGCACGCCCCAGCAATGGGCAAACTACTGGGCCAATTTTGACCAATTTTGATACATGGACCCAACGTGCATTGACTGGGCCGATTATGACCAAATTCGGTATACGGAGCCAAAATGCATTGCAAATAAAAATAGACAGATCAATGTTGACGTCTCGTGACTTCCCTAGCAACCAGGGGGGGGGGGGGGGGGGCGCCCTTATCAACGGGCTAACTACTGGGCTGAGTTTGACCAAATTCGGTATATGGACCCAAAATGCACTGCAAATAAAAATAGACAGATCACTGTTGACGTCTCGTGACTTCCCTAGTAACCAGAGCACGCCCTTAGCAACGGGTTAACAACTGGGCCGATTTGGACCAAATTCGGTATACGGACCCAAAATGCATTGCAAAATGAAAACAGACAGATCAATCATGACGTCACGTGATTTCCATAGCAACCAGAGCGCCCCCTTAGCAACGGGCTAACTACTGGGCCGATTTTGACCAAATTCGGTATACGGACCCAAAATGCATTGCAAATGAAAACAGACAGATCAATGTTGACGTCACATGACTTCCCTAGCAACCAGAACACCCATTAGAAAACGGGCTAACTACTGGGCCGATTTTGACCAAATTCGGTATACGGACCCAAAATGCTTTGCAAATGAAAACAGAAGATCAATGTTGACGCCACGTGACTTCCCCAGCAACTAGAGCGCCCCCTTAGCAATGGGCTAACTACTGGGCCGATTTTGACAAAATTCGGTATACGGACCCAACATGCATTGCAAATTAAATCAGATAGATCAGTGTTGACGTCACGTGACTTCCCTAGCAACCAGAGCGCCACCTTTGCAACGGGCTAACTACTGGCCCGATATTGACCAAATTAGGTATACGGACCCAAAATGTATTGCAAATAAAAACATACAGGTCAATGTTGACGTCACGTGACTTCCCTAGCAACCACAGCTCCCCCTTAGCAACGGGCTAACTACTGGGCCAATTTTGACCAAATTCGGTATACGGACCCAAAATGCATTGCAGATGAAAACAGCCAGTCATTGTTGATGTCACGTGACTTCCCCAGCAACGCAAGCGCCCCTTAGCAACGGGCCAACTACTGGACCAACTACTGGACCGATTTTGACCAAATTCGGTAATCGGACCCAAAATGCATTGCAAATAAAAACATGCAGGTCAATGTGGACGTCACGTCTTTTTTTCCTCTTCCGTGACATGACCCAGAAACACAGGATTAGTTGTTTCATAGTTGTTTCATAATTACTCGAAGAATTATTTGTTGTGATAACTACAAACCAATACCGGTACGTCGGTATTTTTCAGTGAAATTAATGAAAATGGCTCACTGAAATCGGCACATAAAGCTCTGGGCCTATTTAATTCAAAAGACATGTCTGCGCTCTCTTGTGAAGTGTGTATGTTTGTGCTGGCTTGTGTAGTTTGTGTATCTGTTGGGCAAAGTAATGTCTCGATTTGACCAAACATTTAGCCCGAATCATTTATTTAATATCTGACCCAAATCGTTCGAATCGTAAATAAAATGTCTGGTCCGAATCTTAAATGGTAAGTATCGTATAGATTTTATTTTTCACCTTTCGAGTGGGAGTACATTAGAGCACTCAGGAAATGGAGAGCGAACACGCATTCCCTTTTGAAAGAATTGAACAATGAAAAATGGCATCCTGTTTTTCAGTCGGACACGTCGAGCAATTTCTGGCACAAAAATTATTGTATGGAAGCACAATCGTTTTTTTCCACTACTTTGTCCCGCTAATGCAATGTACAAATACTATATAATAATAAGACACAACAAAATGAAAAAAATAAACACGGAAATATTTAAGATGCACAATTATTAGTTTCGGAACAAATGTTTTCCATTTTTGGGGGGTAACCGTCCTCCGTAGGCGGAAGTGAAAGTGCGTTACATAGTTACGCGCGCATGTGCGCTAAATAAAAAAGGACACGGATACTCAGTGGGAGTGTTCTGGAATTCACTGATAGAGCAAGTTATTACCGTTATGTACCACAATATAACAGAACACCGTTTTCCTATAAAGGACTACCATTCGCCAATCATATATCGGCCGGTTATTTAAACTAAATTTCAAATCACCCCCTCATCTCGATAGTCACAAAATTCTTTTGAAGGTGGAAGAAAGGACGTATTCAATCGATGGGGGAAATCCCGGACACAGGACCCGTTGCCTTGGTACATGAGGCACCTAATATGCATTGTCATCATGTTATGCACTTATATGGCTATCAACATAAGGACTTGAAGTCTTTGTTAGAATACACTTTGTTGTTACTACGAAGTATGAAGCCTTTATTACAAGTGTTAAGTCATAATAACGCTTATGTAAGTGTAATGCGGTAGCAGGGGGGGGGGGGGGGGGGGGGGGGTGGGGGGGTCCGAAGCATACACCGTATGGTCTCTCCTGCATGCGGAACCTAGCGCATTCCAACAGACCCAACGGAAGATCTAAAGATGTGCACGTAGCATTTCCTCTTCCTCACATATCTCGTAAGAAACATTCTTTCCGAACAATCGCTAAACCATCGAAAACAAATTACAGAGCCCCTATGACCGCACAGAAACTAATTTCTAAATGAAATTATATTCATACTAAAAGGTCCACCAAAAGTAGGAAATTGACGTGTTTCACCAACAAGCTTAATGGGCAACCAAACACTAAAAGTTGCGTTGTCTCCATGGCCTACAGCACAAACGCAAAACACTAAGTTCAGCCTCAGATATACATGTCTAACTTAAGAGAAAATACAGGAGCAGTTTTACTGGTGGCTAAGGGGAGTCGTTGTGCATCTTGTATTTAAAACGGTCTCTTAATGCAGCTAATAAAAATTGCGAAGGACTGGATCGGCCCACACCACGGGCCTGATCATGCGGCACCACGCGTACGGACCCCCACCCCTCCCCACCACCCCTATACTATACCACCGGGAAAGACAGAAGCCGAACAGGATCTGTAGAATCCTAGAAAATAGACACATACAAGTACATACCTTGGACAACTAACCTTTCTCGTCAAGGATGGATACTTTTAAAGGCAAAAACTCGATGATTGACCCAAGAATTTTCGTGGAAAACAGATGGACGAGAAACAAATTCCAGCTTTTAGTCTGAGAGTGGCCGCAAAAGCATAATCCCGATGGTGGTTAGGAATCTCCAGAATCAATGCTTTGCCAGGAGCAAGCTACAGTTTTTTCCTGGATATGGACCATAATCAACCTATTCGCAGAGTTCTTTTCTCTCTTCACTCGTGAATGTCACCAGTGAGAAAGTTGTGATGAACATGAAAAATAAATTCTTTGTCTCGTTAGTCGATGGCAATGTTGAATACCACTGCCTGATAATGGTCTTGTTCACCTTCTTAGCATAACCATATAAGACTACCACGGCTGATTGCTCGTTTGGTGATATTTGAGACACATGGCTCCCAAATTCGCCACGGCAATCAAAAATGCTACGATAAAAAGCAGTGACAGAATTCCACGTTTTCTTTCTGTGGCATTACTGACTGCCGACTGTCATGGTTAACTACAGTAAATGTAGACTACTTGTCTGAATAGCTCTCCGAGAAGCGAAGATATGAGTACGTAAGGACCGTCCGGCAAATTCATTTCATGGTCGGGCAAACATGCCCGACCATGAAATGAATTTGCCGGACGGTTCTTACGAGTCTGGGAAGAAATTAACTCACATTCCAAAAGTGGCACAATTATCTCAACGTCCTTTGTTATTATCTAACATGCAAAATGTTGGTGCTCAACTGTTTGTTATATAGTTTTAAACTGATGTAAGGCTACCTTCAGAATGTGGCACATTTGTTGCGTAGAAGTGGTTTAGTGTGGTATGGGTGGTTCTTACTATTCTTTAGTCCACTGTCAGCCAATGGAACGTTTTTTTGATTCTATTCAAATCCGTCAAGGCCTGTACTACATAACTATTCGGGTGTCGTGCCACATTGTGGCGTTCTGTGGGTGTATTTTATTATCCTGTGAGGAACCTTAGTAGCAGAATGGCCTCTAACTCTCTCGTAACCATATTAGATTTATCAGGTTGGTCATTGTCGTAGAGGTTGTATGGACTGCTTGTAACACTTCCGACTATTTTAGTTTCCCAACGGATTGGTGGACCAATTGTCTTTTACCATACAATCCTAACACACCAGATTCCTCGATCTGATGCATTACCTGCTAACAAAGCAGGTGGATGTCACGCACCTCTGGTGACGCCCGGCAGTGGCAAGCACGTGACACACAAAATAGACCAAATTAAATTAAAACAATTGCAGCTTTAATGAATACGGTGAATTTGAATGTTAAGTGAAATAACAACACAACGTAATTACACACATATACACCTACACCACGGTACTGTCCATGACGAAACTAATGAACACCAAATGCAATTAAAATCAACAAAAACTTGATTCTCCCCTTACATTACGGTCTGTCAATAAGCAAGTCCATACAGTCAATACATAGGCCACACACATAGGATAGAATTGTCTATTAAGACACAAAGTGTGTATGGTTAATACGTAAGGTTCATTCACGTGATATAACTGTATTTCAGGACATGAAGTTTGTACAGTTCATATTTGGCTGTTCACGCGGGACATCACTGTCTATAACTACAGTACATTATGTATCAGCGATCTCCTGTCTCATCGCATAACTACAAAATCACAGTTCAGCAATATCACGTCAAATTGGACTTCATATCGGCTACATGCCAGTCAATACCACACAGTACACCACACAGACCATACTCGGTGACCAGTCAAAGATGTGACCTCATAATTGGAACTTGAAGGTTAAAATTACTAGCTACCATTCTGCGAAGGCAAAGGATTAAACGAATTATCCCACGATTAGTGGAGTTACACTGATATTACTAAAGATGTATGCTACTAAACTCAATTACACGTGCAATTCTGCACCCGACTAGTTAAATAGGCACAGATTTAAGAGAAATAACTATACAAGACATATGCACGTACCATTAAAGGCACAATTATTAGTTAATACTAAAATTAAGAAGTCAAGTACCATAAGGCACATCAACGAATTTACACAACTCTTAATTATTTATGCAATATTTGATAAATAAAACCCTAAATCGCACAATAACGAACTAGCAATTTAAACTACGCAAATTACGCAAAGTTACCTCTGATCTGCAAACAATAGGCCCTCCATACAATTGCCATTCCACGTCCACTGAACAGGACACGCCATACATCCACATGAGCCACTAAGTATAAACCACCTCTGATGTTACCACATTCGAAACTCCCTCGAGAATCCTCGATTCAATACAATAACCTTAAATTATTAGCTGTAAACGCACGCTTTCCATTGAAACACCATTCAGCATTCTTTCGACACAGTCAAAGGACAACTATTACTATGTACATATATCCGAATTCTGACCCGAATTCATCGATGCTCATACGATGAATTAACCCTTGGCTATAACCTGACACACCAAATTTTTTACATTATACATTAATATAATTATTTAAGAATACCACAGCATAAGAATATGATAACGTGACATTATGTCCACCCTTTTGAGAAAACATAATTTTCTGCTAAACACACAGTATAATATTCGATCTGCTCAAAAAATCCGCACCCACATTCTCGCTACCTGGAATTGCTATAATTCTGAAGCAGTACGGCTGCAAAAGCAACGCCCATCTCATCAAGCGTGCATTCGCTACTTTACATTTCTGTAAATGTTGAAGTGACAGGTGGTCTGTTTCTAAAATAAACTCTTTACCATACAGGTATCTATTAAACATTTGTACTGCCCACACAATTGCTAAACACTCTTTTTCTATCGTAGCATACGAACTCTCGCTACCTCTCAACTTTCGGCTCTCATACGCAACTGGCATTTTGATACCTACCTCCTCTTGTAACAACATAGCTCCTAGACCTCTATCAGAAGTGTCTGTTCGTAGAATAAATCCTTTCGATATATCTGGCAATTTAAGCACTGGGGGATTGGACAATGCACACTTCAAGTTTTGAAATGCTACCTCTGGAGGCTCACCCCAAACGACATGATTAGGTTGCCCCTTTTTAGTGAGATCAGTTACAGGACTGGCAATCTCTGAACAATTAGGTATGAAACGCCTATAAAATTCTAAGAGACCCAAAGAACTTTTTATCTGCTTCTTTGTCTTCGGGATAGGTGCGTCTTGCACAGCTTTTACCTTTTCAACAGCTGGTTTAAGCCTCTCTTCAGCCACAATGTGCCCCAGACCTCCAAGCTTTTTGTAACCGATGTAACATTTACTGGGTCTAGCAGTGAGATTACACTCTCTCAACGTCAACAATACTTGTTTCAAAATAGTACAGTTATGACCCAAAGTCATGGTATATATCAAAATATCATCTATAAAATTTTGTACGTTACTCAGACCTTTTAAAACCTTTCTTATCAATCTACAAAATGTGGCACTGGCGTTCTGAACCCCAAAGGGCATTACCCTAAATTGGAGCAAACCAACGGGTGTTTGAAAGGCCGTTTTTCCCTTGGAATCTTCTGACAATGGGAATTGCCAATATCCCTTTGTAAGATCAAGCTAAGTAAAAATCTTATGTCCTGATAATTTAGCAAACATTTCCTCAATATTAGACATAGGCATCAAATATGGTGATTCGATTAACCTGCCTAAAGTCTATACAAAATCTATTACCGCCGCCTCTCTTTTTGACTATCACGAATGGAGATGTATAAGGACTTTGAGATCTCTCAACCACTCCTAGATCCAACATTTTACTAATTTCCATACTTACCTCTTCAGTCATAGCATATGGCAAAGGGTGGGGCCTTTGCCTAATAGGCCTTTCTGTTGTAAGTTGTATTTTATGTTCTATAACACAAGTATAACCAGGCTTATCCGTCAGTACATCCCTAAATTCGCCCAACAATCTCTTTACACACACTTTTGCTCGTTATCCAAATCTGGACATATATTCACATCTAGAATTGTTTCTCTTATAACAGTCGGAGGTTCAACTAAATCATCTGTATCGTCATTCAACTCTTCAGGGTGGTCCTGTATATCTATTACCGATACTGTAATTTTATTCAAAATACTACAATTTGCTATACCCTGGCTCACTCTACTTTCCCGCTCGATAAATTTCTTCAATAAATTTATATGGAACATTTTAACTTTCCCCTTTACGTTAATCCTATAATCTAAATCACTCATCTTTTCTACAACTTCAAAGGGACCTTTCCACTCCATAAGTAATTTATTTGCCTTTGTGGGTAATAAAAGCAAAACCTTGTTACCAACCTTTAATTTCCGCGACTTCGCACGCCTGTTATATGCCTTCTCATGTTTTCTAGAAGCATTGACTAAACTTTGCTTTACAAGCTCACATGTTGACTCAAGGTGGTTACGTAAATCTAAAACATATTGATACACTGTTTTAACCTCTGGGTCATTTACGTCCTTGGTCCATAACTGTTTCAAAATGGCCATAGGGCCTCTAATCAGCCACCTATAAATTAATTCAAATGGGGAAAACCCAACACTCTCCTGGGGTACTTCTCGGTACGCAAAAAGAACCGGACCCAAATACTTATCCCAATCCTGGGGTCTTTCTGCACACAACCTTTTAAGCATCTGCTCTAATGTACCATTAAACCTTTCAACAGACCATTACAGCTTGGGTGGTATGGGGTGGTCATCAACTGCTTCATAGAAACTAATCTACTTACCTCTGACATAAGGCCGGAGACAAATTGACTGCCCCTATCTGTCAACATTTCCTGTGGAAAACCTACCCTACAAAATATTCTACCAGCGCCTCCGCAACTTCTTCAGTTTCAATGGAGGATAGAGCCACAGCCTCAGGGTACCTAGTTTCATAGTCAACCAATGTAAGAATATACTTATTACCGAAACTAGTTCCAGGCGTAAGAGGGCCAACTATGTCAACGGCTACTCTCTTAAACGGTGTATATATTACCGGCATTTTCCCAAGTAAAGCACGCACCTGTCTACCTGTCTTTTGACATATTTCACAAGACCTGCAAAATCTCTTGACATCCGCTTGTATACCAGGCCAATAAAACTCACACTGAATCCGACCCAAAGTACGTTTAGTTGCTTGGTGTCCCGCCATGACTGACTCATGACCCAACCTCATTACACTATCACGGTATACCTTAGGAACCACTAATTGTGTAAGTAACCTTCTATGTTGAACTATCGGCGATTGAAACTCTCTATAAATCAAATCATTCTTTATAACAAACTTTGATGAAGACCCACTTGACTTTATCTTAGACTTACCTTCCTTGGCAAGAGTACGAATACCAAATAATGTGATGTCACTCAACTGTGAAGCTTGAAAGTCAGCGGGAGAAACGTCACCAATACTCTCTTGAATCTTTAACCCACTATATGTCTTATCTGTTGCCTAACTTGCTGTCTAGTCATAACATTGACCACTTTCGATTTATCAGGATCACTGGGACTTCTTGCGCCCTTAATATTGCCACTAATAATGTCACAAAGAGGCTGCTCTACACGCCATGCAGTCACTTCGCCTGTATAATATGGCGTATCTATGTTAATTGTAGCAGTAGGTACAGAGATTTGCGAACCATCGGCAAGAATACATGTTTGCTGCTCTGTTGTCATACTTTCAACCGGTACTAAACATTTTCTCATCACAACACCACTACACCCTGTATCTCTCAGTATTTTAAGTCTCTCACCTTTATATACACACTCAACAACCGGCATATTGCCTATATCATGTCTTGTACTATTCATTGGTACTGGATTATTTACATTTGAATCGACAAGCCTATCGGTCGTACCTTGGATAGAATTACATACTGGTGCTTGGTAACTCGACCCAACCTTAAACTGCCCCATACTATAATTTCCCCCCTGATTACTACCGCCTTGGAAACTACTCACATGTTTCTTTGGGCTTCTCAAAGGGCATTGAGAAATGACATGACCTACCTTATTACATCGAAAACATCTCCTCTCGCCTCTGTCATTTGACCTTGCAGATCTTTCATTACCAGGACTCTTACTATTACCCGGTTTCAAAGTTTGGACCTGGGGCAAATTTAATTTTCTTCCAGAATCTGCTAACATTGTAATATTTACACGGCACGCTTCTTTGTATTGGTCTGCTAGCGTAGCCATTTTGTCGAGATTACTAGGCACCCGTTCTTTCAAAAACAAAGTTAGCTCGTGATTACAAACATGCAAAAACTGGTCACGTACCATCAAGTCATACAAACCCTCGTAATTCTTAAGAATGCCTGACATATCAATCCAGTGAGTGAGATAACTCCCCAATCGAACAGTGAACTGCTGGAAAGTTTCTCCCGATTCTGGTGAGCGAAATGTTGCTAAAAGCAAAAAATCTGAAGCTTTCTCACGCGGTAAAAGCGTGTACACACTCAAAGCATTGCCTTTCAACAACGCGCTTAAATGTGTTGCCCCAAAACTTTTATCCCATCTCTGTGATTCTGCGTACCTTTCAAAGCGGTTTATGTAAGCATCTATCTCATCTTTACCTTCCGCTTCAAACGGTGGTAACTTTGGTGCCCTAGGTAAATTAACAACTACATTTCTACCAGACTTATCAGGATTTTCATCATCACTTAACTTTGTTATCGATTGTTTGTATGAGAGTTCCATTTCCTTCAATTTCAGTTCATGCAATTCTTTCACTCGAGCATGTTCTTTTTCCTTCTCTAAACTAGCAAATCTTAGTCTTTCTAACTCTCTCTGTTCCACACGTTCATCACGACGTCTCGCCTGTTTGTCCGAAACAAATTTGACCAAAGCATCTCCCTCCAATCCCAAAGTACCCCCATACTCTCTCAGCTCATTCAAGCTCTCCATCCCCAAACTAATTAAACCAAAAAATATTAACCTCAGAAAACAACCCAGTGTTGCAGAACGGAAGATCCAAACCGTAATATAATAATCACTGCTTTCAATTTCTGTTTCTAATTTACAGTGAAATTTAACCCACAGCTTGTACGTCAGTACCTACCATGCAAGGCCCATCGAATAGTGCCCGGATTCTCCACCCAAAAATGTCACGCACCTCTGATGACGCCCGGCAGTGGCAAGCACGTGACACACAAAATAGACCAAATTAAATTAAATTAAAATAATTGCAGCTTTAATAAATACGGTGAATTTGAATGTTAAGTAAAATAACAACATAACGTAATTACACACATATACACCTACACCACGGTACTGGCCAGTACGAAACTAATGAACACCAAATGCACTTAAAATCATCAACAAAAACTGTTGATTCTCCCCTTACATTACAGTCTGTCAATAAGCAAGACCATACAGGCAATACATAGGCCACACACATAGGATAGAATTGTCTATTAAGACACAAAGTTCGTATGGTTAATACGTTAGGTTCATTCACATGATATAACTGTATTTCAGGACATAAAGTTTGTACAGTTCATATTTGGCTGTTCACACGGGACATCACTGTCTATAACTAAAGTACATTACGTATCAGCGATCTCCTGTCTCATCGCATAACTACAAAATCACAGTTTAGCATTATCACATCAAATTGGACTTCATATCGGCTACATGCCAGTCAATACCACATAGTACCCACACAGACCATACTCGGTGACCAGTCAAAGACGTGACCTCATAATTGGAACCTGAAGGTTAAAATTACTAGCTACCATTCTGAGAAGGCAAAGGATTAAACGAATTATCCCACGATTAGTGGAGTTACACTGATATTACTAAAGATGTATGCTACTAAACTCAATTACACGTGCAATTCTGCACCAGACTAGTTAAATAGGCACAGATTTAAGAGAAATAACTATACAAGACATATGCACGTACCATTAAAGGCACAATTATTAGTTAATACTAAAATTACAAAGTCAAGTACCATAAGGCACATCAACGAGTTTACATAACTCTTAAGGGCCTATATAAGTAATGGAATTTTGTTTATTTTGAAATTCTCACCTCTCATATTCCTTAAATTCAGATTAAATATACACAAATTATACATCAAAATGAAGGCTGGGATGTGTAGAACACGAAACACATATGTAATCAACTCATAGAGTCGATTGTAGGCACCACTGGTTCCTGAAAGTCTGCTACTGTATTCGCACAAGAACTGATAATAAAATAATATTTCATCAGAACACCATGTGGCCAAATGTGCTTCATATATCCAAGAACAAAGCTAGGCATTCAAAACACTTTCGAATACAGCGATAGGAATGCATTTTGGAAAAGGACAACACTGTCTACATTTTTTATTGAAGATGGTTTCTGTGACGAATCCACTATCCCCAACCCAACACGAGTCTAGATTCAATTTCTCCCTCCCAAAAAACAGTTCGATCAGCCGAGGCGGTGCGGTTTCTAAAACCACATCACCCCAGATGGTCGAACTATTTTATAAGAGATATTTAACATTTGCGTTTCCGACCGGGCTTTAAAATAAGGAAAAGGGATCGCAGTTATAATGGGTAGGTCGGAGCCCCACATAAAGTTCTCGGGTAGATGACCCACCTTTAGACTGAAATTAAAAACTACAAACCATCAAGATGTAGCAAGGTAACAATAATTCAACACTAAGAAATGTTATGGTATAATTTATTGAATGAAATTAAACATTATTACATATCCAAAAAGCGTTTGTTTCACTATCTTAAATTGGGCTGAAATTCGGAGGCTAGAGAAAAAAAAATATCAAGAATCCGATAAACAAGGCCCTTTTTATTATGTCCAGGCCACCCAGATTTTCTAATATAATATTAGGAGACTACTATTCTCCCATAGAGGACGTACCAATGACCAAAGGGAACTGTCATAAGAAGCTTCCACCCTCGAAGAACCAGAGTTCGTCGAGTGTGAAGTCTTCCAAATATAAATGAGGAATCACCTACATTCCTCCATAGATGTCATCTCCCAATAGTAATGGTCAGGACTACACAGGTAAGAAGCTTTCACCCTCGAAGAGCCAAAGTTCGTCGAGTGTGAAGTCTTCCACATATAAATAAGGAGTCACCTCTGCTCCTCCATAGGTGTCATACCAAATATCAATAATCAGGCCTCAATCAAGTAAGAAGCTTTCACCCTCGAAGAACCAAAGTTCGTCGAGTGTGAAGTCTTCCAATATAAATGAGGAGTTACCGCTGCTCCTCCATAGGTGTCATACCAAATATCAATAATCAGGCCTCAATCAAGTAAGAAGCTTTCACCCTCGAAGAACCAGAGTTCGTCGAGTGTGAAGTCTTCCAAATATAAATGAGGAATCACCTACATTCCTCCATAGATGTCATCTCCCAATAGTAATGGTCAGGACTACACAGGTAAGAAGCTTTCACCCTCGAAGAGCCAAAGTTCGTCGAGTGTGAAGTCTACCACATATAAATAAGGAGTCACCTCTGCTCCTCCATAGGTGTCATACCAAATATTAATAATCAGGCCTCAATCAAGTAAGAAGCTTTCACCCTCGAAGAACCAGAGTTCGTCGAGTGTGAAGTCTTCCAAATATAAATGAGGAGTCACCGCTGCTCCTCCATAGGTGTCATACCAAATATCAATAATCAGGCCTCAATCAAGTAAGAAGCTTTCACCCTCGAAGAACCAGAGTTCGTCGAGTGTGAAGTCTTCCAATATAAATGAGGAGTTACCGCTGCTCCTCCATAGATGTCATCTCCCAAATATCAATAATCAGGCCTCAATCAAGTAAGAAGCTTTCACCCTCGAAGAACCAAAGTTCGTCGAGTGTGAAGTCTTCCACATATAACTAAGGAGTCACCTCCGCGCTGCCATCTCTGACACCCCGCACACTCGGTGACTACCCAACAAGAAGAACTCACACTCGACAAAAGTTTGTCGAAGGCGAAATTCTTCAAAAAAAAATATTCCCGGAGTTCCAGAGAAAAAAAACTACTCTAAAACTTACTTAACTCTGATTCCATTGATCCGACAAACGGAGAAAAAAGAATACCAAATAAATTCCTAAATAACTATCCCAGTCTCACCAATGGCACAGAGAATTCGGTGTTTAGTTTCTCATTCCGGAACTCCAAGGAATTACTATTTAAACTCATGACCAGCCGGCTCTTCCCAAACCTTCCAGAGAAAAGCTAAACAACCTACCCCAGTGAAATCCTATCTCGAACTGACTTTTTCGACGGTCCAGATCACCCACTTCAATTCATACACAACACGAAAAAATCATGCAACCTCTGAAATCTTGTATCGATTCAGGAAATCGCTGGTGTGTGCATTTCCCTCAGTGAAACTTGACAACAATTCAATCAACCGTTACTAGATCTCGTGCTACCTGACACTCTAATCACTGGTGGAGACAACCACCACAGAGAGAGCAAATAAGTAATATGGAATTAACTCCTGTTGGACGACAAACCCCCGACTCCATTTATCAAAAAACAGCACACTACCCCCACCCCAAGGTAAACGTCCTCGTTTTTGGATGGCTCAGATAGTGTTTTTGATTTCTTATTAATAAAGATAAAAATAAAAAAAAAATGATTAATGATTTATAATGACTATATTTACACAAAAAAAAATGGGTCCGAAAAAAAAAATTGAGTACGATCTGTTCATACCTACTATCTAGATTAAATCTTTAGGCATGGGAAGTGCTACATCTGACGGAATAATCCGCCATCACATTTTATGTTTTATACAGCGGTAGGCAGGCCTGGGATACAGAAATCCAACCACCGACCAATTTCAATAAAAATTGAAACCGCTTACCGCCACGATCACTGACATGCGATAAGAGATGTTACCGCCTGGATTAGTTAAATCCCTGATCCGAAGAAAGCCACCACTATAACTTATATATTTATAAAACAATTAAACGGACCATACTTCATTGGAACACTACCCATAATTTACTACATATGAATTTTATCATCGTCCAGATGATGCTGCTCGCAGCGCCAAAAACTATCTTGGAAACCCTGCACACTACTGTATCCTTTTCATCACGACAACCCAGACAACAGCCACAAGATCCATTTATTGTTGGCGCGCTTGAATCATTCTAGATTAGAAAACAATTATCCAATATTTTTATGAATCCCAGAACTCTATTTCTCAATCGCCAACTCCATATTTCCAATTCAAAACAGTTGCAATTAATGCTTCGCTTGGGCAGCATAGTGAGCCCAACAAGGAATCACCATACCATGCCCAATCGAACCATCAACAGAGCCAACAATTGCCATCAAGGTCAATGTGAAATATCTCCAACTTTCACATTAATCACTTCTTTCCCACTTAATAAACCATCAACACATTCCCAATCACCCTGACTAGGGGGTTTTAAATTACAACATCTGGTGAATTTTCCTTTTTATTCTATCCCAAAAATTCTTTTGTGCATTCGGCCGGAGATGTACACCATCTGACAGAAAATGATGAGGATAAACCTGTCGATGGTGAAAATATAAAATATCTTCATCACCTACAGCCTTAAAAGCATCATTGACAGCCATACGTCTAAACTCATAAATCTCATAAGATACATTTCAGGGCTTTACTCTAGGAAATATACTACCTAATGTTATTTTCTTCACCCCAGCAAGCTTCCATTTCTTTAGCAATTCTCGGAGGTCCCGCAGGAAACATTCAAAAGAGAATGTAACGCAATCAATATCATTACCCCCAATCTGAAGAACTATCCATCTAGCCCCTCTGACATTAATATTTTGCAAATGGCTAATCTTTCCCCCAGGTATCCCAACAAATTTCACGGAGGCAAACGGTATGGTACAATGCCATACTTCTGGGCACAATAATAAAAATCGGTACAATCTCGCCACAAAACTGTGTCCAATCACCAGACCCTCCATTTTAAGGAGTCAAAATTAAATCCTAAAAAGCAAAGTTAAATTAGGAAGGTTTACAAGAACCAATTCACATTCAAGAGTCAATGTTAATGGACAACTGTCAATATCGTCTGAACTCATAACCATCAAATACCATGATACACCTACACAACTTCACTGTCACTGGACAACCATCAATATCGTCTGGTTTCATCACCATCAAATACCATGATACACACACATAATTTCAATGTCAATGGACAAATATCAGTATCATCTGGATTCATCGCCATTAAATACCATGACTCACATACATAATTTCAATGTCAATGGACAACATCAGTACCGCCCGGACTCATCGCCATCAAATACCATGATACACATACATAATTTCACCGTCAATGGACAAACATCAGTATCATCTGGATTCATCGCCATCAAATACCATGATACACATACATAATTTCAATGTCAATGGATAACATCAGTATCGTCTGGATTCATCGCCATCAAATACCATGATACACATACATAATTTCACTGTCACTGGACAACTACCAGTATCGTCTGGATTCATCGCCATCAAATACCATGATACACATACATAATTTCAATGTCAATGGACAACATCAGTATCGTCTGGATTCATCGCCATCAAATACCATGATACAATGTCAATGGACAACATCAGTATCGTCTGGATTCATCGCCATCAAATACCATGATACACATACATAATTTCAATGTCAATGGACAACATCAGTATCGTCTGGATTCATCGCCATCAAATACCATGATACACATACATAATTTCAATGTCAATGGACAACATCAGTATCGTCTGGATTCATCGCCATCAAATACCATGATACACATACATAATTTCACTGTCACTGGACAACTACCAGTATCGTCTGGATTCATCGCCATCAAATACCATGATACACATACATAATTTCAATGTCAATGGATAACATCAGTATCGTCTGGATTCATCGCCATCAAATACCTCCCTCAACCTAAAACAAAAAAAAGGAACACCACAGCAGAAAACAAAATTTCGCAATTTTCTGTTTCCAACAGCTGAAATTAATTTATGTAATTTATTAGTTACATTACATGAAAGGAATGACCTCCAATATTAAAAAAAAAAAAAAACAATCTTTCTGTGACTCAGTCAAACTGCAACCAATAGGTTTCCAAGCAATCCAAATTTTTAAGTCGTAAATTTCTGGTGGTCTTGCATATTTACCACGGACACATCACTTACGAAAAGTTACATACTGGCGACGCCATCATAAATTACTTACGAAACCCATTCTTACCCTAGCAACATCAACCACCACCCATCAGACACAATCATACCTAACCCCCACCCCAAATGCCCATCCCACATGCGCGCCATGCAAGTCACACCAAAATAAACGACGTATTTGGAATCACTCTTCTACTGGCTCAATTTCACTAGCGTATAATGCTCCCGCTCACGAGCATTTCCAAGTGTAATTCCCAGGGGTCACATTTACAAAACACAAATAGCGCTAGTATTTTTGAGATTACTAAGGTAATTTTTTTACATTTTTAGAATTGCGCTGAGTTAGGGTGTTCGTTTACACAATTTTTCCTAATGGAACACCTCCATTACGACACCCCGTAAGGGAAACCATGGAATCAATTGATTTCCATCCTTTCCCTACATTATGTGACCCATGAGAATACTATATCATTTATCAATCTTTACTTTATCCAATCCACTACCATAGGACATAACCACCGGTCCAATGACCCTACAACTTGTCCTATATATGACTGTTTGAAAGTCAAAATTAAACAATTCTGATTCAAAAGTTTCCAAATGAATCGAACAGCAAATTCAAATGAATTTGCAGTTTATTTTGTCTCCGCCCATTAACCCTTCCTTGGATCCCCAGCACCATTCCTCCTTGCCTATTAATTACAACTTCCAAATGGAAGACATAATTTAACCCTTGCATCGACATATAAGGCACACTCCGGGTAATTTAACAATTTTCCCATGATCACTGGGCACCACATCAAAAATTTAGCAAATCTTATCTTTGCTCGTGAGCTAGAGTTCTCGCCAAATGAATTCATTAAGCCAAATCTTAAATCATAAAATCACCGAATTTAGACCGGGGTCATTCCAGAATAATAAATACAAATCTTTTTTTTTTTTTTTTAAGACAGATCATACTCATTTGAGTTCAACCAGCGGGGACGACGGACCCTTCGCCCCCGGTGGGTGACAGGATCTCCGCTAGGGGCAGGATTGTTTAAGTTGCTGGAACTGCCCTGAGCCGACTGGTCAGAATCTTCCTCCCGATCAATGAGTTCCGAAAAAGGTAACCTACCAGAATCTCCTGAATTATCTACACTTGTTCCCATATTAGGTCGTTCAAAACATTTTTTTAATCTATTAAAGTGGACCACCTGCAGCCGACCACCATGCTCTCTACAAATAACATAATTTGCATCAGAGAGTCGCTTTTTAACCACAAATGGCCCAAACCAATATTTAGCAAATTTGGGGGTTTGACCTTGCTTTATTTTTGAAATATATAGCCACACTTTATCACCAACCTCATAAGGTCTTCCATGAACTCTACGGTCGTACAACCTTTTCCTATGTTTAATAGCAGTTTCACACTTACTGCTCACAAACTGGAAAATGGTTGCCATTCTATTTTCCAAATCCATCACATATTGAACTCGACTAAGATCCTTATCAGGAACTTTACCAGCCATAAATTCAATAGGTAATCGGATTTCTTTCCCAAAAAGGATCATATTTGGAGTAAGGCCCGTGGTCTCATGAACAGCACTACGATAAGCCATCATAACAAAAGGTAGATAGTATTCCCAGTCGTTATGATTATCTTCAACAAAACATGCTAGCATAGCTATCAATGTTCTGTTGAAGCGCTCAACCTGGCCATCAGACTGAGGGTGATATGGAGATGTTCTTGTCTTGGAAATCTCAAAATATTTACAGATTCCCAAAAACAATTCAGACTCAAAGTTGGCCCCTTGATCAGAATGGATAAACTTAGGCATACCAAAACGGGATATCCACTCTTTAACCAATATTTCTCCAATTGTACTTGCACGCTGATTAGGCATGGCATAGGCTTCAGTCCATTTAGAGAAATAGTCAGAAACAACCAGAATGTAAATGTTTCCACTCACAGATTCCGGTAGGGGACCCAATACATCAAGTGCAACCCTCTCCATCGGTTCCGAAACACGGTCGGTAACCAGGGGGGCCTTTAACGCTTTGTTGGGACTTTTCCGACGTTGACACACCTCACAAGTCTGCACCCACTGTTCTACATCCTTCTTTAGACCAATCCAAAAAAATCTTTGCCTAATTTTCAAATAGGTTTTCATCATACCTAAATGGCCTCCCACCACGGAATCATGGCAATGTTTTAAAATTTCAGGTTTTAGTTTCCCAGGAACAATCCACAAAAATTTATTTTCCTTTCCAAATTCCAACCATTCTCGATAAAGCATACCTTGCCTAACAACAATTTGTTCCCATTGGGCTACATATTTTTTAAATATTAATTCTTCACCCTTCATTTGCTCAGCCGACGGCTTAGAATCATTTGTTTTATTTTCAAACAATTTCTTTAATATTGGATCACTCATCTGATCATCAACCGAAATTACACCTCCTGGAGACAAATCAATAGCATTAGTCTCCAAAGATATCCTACTCAAGGCGTCGGCATTCTTATGTTGCTCTCCTCTACGATGGATGATAGAAAAGTCAAATCCACTCAAATATTCCAGCCAACGAGCCACTTGCCCCGTTGGTTCTTTAAAATTAAACAACCACCTCAAAGATCCATGATCGGTGCGCAGAGTAAAGTGTTTTCCTATCAAATAATGGCGAAAATTTTTAATGCTTTTAATAACTGCCAATAGCTCTTTCCGAGTGACACTATAATTACGTTCTGGAGGAGAATGCACTTTACTAAAATATGCAATTACCTTCTCCTGTCCGTTAACTAACTGAGACAACACAGCCCCACTAGCCTGATCACTCGCATCTGTGTCCAAAATAAACTCTTCCTCAAAATTTGGAAATCCCAAGATTGGACTCTCACATAGTTTATTCTTTAAAATTTCAAAAGATTCTTTTCTAGCCTTATTCCACTCAAATTTTACATTCTTTCTAGTTAATTCCAACAGGGGACCAGCCAAATCTGAGAAGTTCAAAATAAATTTTCTGTAATAAGAACACAAACCGACAAAACTGCGTATATCTCTGACACATCTTGGAATCGGCCAATCCTTAATCCTAGCTATCTTTTCTGGGTCAGCCCGTATCCCCTCTGAGGACACGATATGGCCCAAAAAAGATACCTGTTTTCTAAAAAGAGCACATTTAGAAGGCTTGAGTTTCAAACCAGCTTCCTTAATTTTTGTGAACACCTCTTCCAACCTTTCTACATGTTCTTGGAAAGTTTTAGCATAAATAATTATGTCATCCAGATATATCAGACAGGTCTTCCAATGAAGGCCCTTCAAAACGAGCTCCATAAGCCTCTGAAAGGAATGGGGAGCCCCAGAAAGCCCGAAAGGGAGTACCTTGAACTCATAAAGCCCTTTACCTGTACTAAAGGCAGTTTTTTCTTGAGCTGAGGAAGCCATCTCCACCTGCCAATACCCTGAAGCCAAATCTAATGTAGAGAACCAACTGGCCCCCTGCATTCCTTCAAGGCTGTCATCAATGCGTGGCAAGGGATATGCATCCTTCCGAGTTACAGCATTTAACTTACGATAGTCTACACAAAAGCGTAGGCTACCGTCTTTTTTTTTAACCAGGACAATGGGGGCCGCCCACGGACTATCCGAGGGTTGTATTATCCCCTGTTCTAACATTTCTTGTAACTGCCTATCAACTTCCTGTCGCTTATGTACAGGAAGTCTATAGGCTCTTTGTTTTATGGGTGGATGTTTACCCGTGTCAATATCATGTTTTATAATACTTGTTCGACCTAAATCTTTATCATGGCGGATAAAAACCGACTCATTTCTATCAAGAAGCATTTTAACTTGAAATACCTGATCCGTAGTCAAAACAGTTTCATCAATTGTTTGCTGGAGAGAATACTTATCAACATTTTCTTGTTTTACATTTTCTTGAATTACACTATTTCCCAGAACCTCCCCTTGCTGGAATACTGCCACTGTTTCACCTTTTTTCAAGGACTGGGGTACCCCGGTGGTATTTACTAACCTCATTGGCACAACATCTCCATTTGAAGTACCCACAAAACTTCGCCCAACCATAATCCCATTATGTTTTTCTGAAAATTTTTGATCTACCTCACAAATTCCCTCTAAAAGAGAAACATTACTTACCTTACCATTAATTATAATCTCGGAAGATGGAGGTATAGTTACATTTTCAATAAGCATGACCTCATTACTATCGTTGTTATTGCCAAAATTTAGGGGAATTTCTTTTCCTGCTAATTTAACACAATTCCTCCCCAGATAAATGTCTAAGTCTAGGGCAGTCATCAGATCAACCCCCAATATTCCCTCAAATGATAACTCGGCAACATAAAACTCTTGATCAAAACTATTATTACCTATATTAATGGGAAGGTTGATAACTCCTGGCACCTGCAAGGGTTGTCCGCTAGCTCCACAAACCTCTCTAGGAGCTGCTTGTAATTCTGAAGAATCCTTTCCAAATACCTCTTCCAATACCTTAGTACTTAATATGCTAATGGCTGATCCAGTGTCCAGCAAAAATTTTACCTCTTTGTCACAAATGGTTAAGGGAAGAAAAAAATGACCAATCTTTTTCTCAGGGTGGGCCCCATTCTGTTGGAGCTGAGGTTTGACCCCAACCCCAGCTCTTATTCTTTTAAACCTTGCCTATTATTCCACCTTCCACCTCTTCGACCCCCATAATTCCGACGAACATTTCCTCGACCACGTCCACGAGAAAAATCTTCCCGAGTATTTTGTATTTCCGCTATTTTGTCAATTCCATCCTCCTTCCCCAATTGTTCTAAAAATTCGCGTCTCATTTCCCTTTGTTCTTTGCGCAAATCATCAATCTGAAACCGCAGATCAGTCAGCGTCTGAGTTAATAATTCCAATTGCTCGGAATTAACAGCTTCGTTGTCAGAAGGTTGGACAGTGGAAGCAACTTCCACTCACCTATATGATTCTTCCTCTAATGCCAAACGAACCGCGGCATCCAACGTCTCGGGTTTTCCACGCAACACCTGCATCCGAACGTCTTTATCCGTTATGGCTTCAACAAAAGCTTCTTTTGCCAAATCGTCCCTTAAAATGGATGGGGCTGAAGGGTAAGCTTTCTTTACCAATCTACGTATACTACTAGCCAGCTCGGGGAGTGTTTCTCGAGCGGTTCGCCTTCTTGAACGCAATTGTGACCTATAAATTGCCGTACCTCTAAAGGGATCAAATCGATCTATCAAACTTTTTAATATTTGTTTTAGGCCAATCTTATCATTACTATCTAGATCTTCGTAAAATTGCAATGCGGCCCCTCTTAATGAAACTACCAAAAATCTACAAGCCACCACCTCTGACCATTCATTGATTTCTACACATTTTTCAAAATGCGTCACCCAATCAACCACATTGGTGGACCCATTAAATGTTTCTGGTGTAACCACCGGTTTTCTGGGCCCGTTATATTGTTCACCACTTTTGGATGGACGTTCCTTAAGAGCAGGAAGGTCCGCACCCGGTGCCACTAACGCCCGATCACCCTTATCTTGATAGCTGACCCTCGCAAGAGGAGTTTTAACTTTCTTAGGAATGGCACCCGAAGCTCTTCTTCTACAAAATTCACGCGCAGAACTTCCTACCTGTTTATGAATTCCATTGTCCAAACCATTATGTTTTGGAATTTCACTCACTTGAATTTCTACATTTTCATTAAAAGACGTAGGAGTGGCCTCTGGTGTTTCATGAAAAAAATCTAGAGCCTCAGCCATGGGGTATCTCCTTGGTGTGCTAATATCTGGATTTGTAGCCAAATCAGTTAACTTTTTAGATGCCCCCAAGTATTCATCCAGCCCTTCCGAAATTCCCGTAGCCATATTAAATTTGAACCAATACTAAACAATTTACCTGTATTAAATTTCTATACATCAGTCTTATGGTATCATAAAATATCCTGTCGGCGACGCCAATAACTGTGACGAATCCACTATCCCCAACCCAACACGAGTCTAGATTCAATTTCTCCCTCCCAAAAAACAGTTCGATCAGCCGAGGCGGTGCGGTTTCTAAAACCACATCACCCCAGATGGTCGAACTATTTTATAAGAGATATTTAACATTTGCATTTCCGACCGGGCTTTAAAATAAGGAAAAGGGATCGCAGTTATAATGGGTAGGTCGGAGCCCCACATAAAGTTCTCGGGTAGATGACCCACCTTTAGACTGAAATTAAAAACTACAAACCATCAAGATGTAGCAAGGTAACAATAATTCAACACTAAGAAATGTTATGGTATAATTTATTGAATGAAATTAAACATTATTACATATCCAAAAAGCGTTTGTTTCACTATCTTAAATTGGGCTGAAATTCGGAGGCTAGAGAAAAAAAAATATCAAGAATCCGATAAACAAGGCCCTTTTTATTATGTCCAGGCCACCCAGATTTTCTAATATAATATTAGGAGACTACTATTCTCCCATAGAGGACGTACCAATGACCAAAGGGAACTGTCATAAGAAGCTTCCACCCTCGAAGAACCAGAGTTCGTCGAGTGTGAAGTCTTCCAAATATAAATGAGGAATCACCTACATTCCTCCATAGATGTCATCTCCCAATAGTAATGGTCAGGACTACACAGGTAAGAAGCTTTCACCCTCGAAGAGCCAAAGTTCGTCGAGTGTGAAGTCTTCCACATATAAATAAGGAGTCACCTCTGCTCCTCCATAGGTGTCATACCAAATATCAATAATCAGGCCTCAATCAAGTAAGAAGCTTTCACCCTCGAAGAACCAAAGTTCGTCGAGTGTGAAGTCTTCCAATATAAATGAGGAGTTACCGCTGCTCCTCCATAGGTGTCATACCAAATATCAATAATCAGGCCTCAATCAAGTAAGAAGCTTTCACCCTCGAAGAACCAGAGTTCGTCGAGTGTGAAGTCTTCCAAATATAAATGAGGAATCACCTACATTCCTCCATAGATGTCATCTCCCAATAGTAATGGTCAGGACTACACAGGTAAGAAGCTTTCACCCTCGAAGAGCCAAAGTTCGTCGAGTGTGAAGTCTACCACATATAAATAAGGAGTCACCTCTGCTCCTCCATAGGTGTCATACCAAATATTAATAATCAGGCCTCAATCAAGTAAGAAGCTTTCACCCTCGAAGAACCAGAGTTCGTCGAGTGTGAAGTCTTCCAAATATAAATGAGGAGTCACCGCTGCTCCTCCATAGGTGTCATACCAAATATCAATAATCAGGCCTCAATCAAGTAAGAAGCTTTCACCCTCGAAGAACCAGAGTTCGTCGAGTGTGAAGTCTTCCAATATAAATGAGGAGTTACCGCTGCTCCTCCATAGATGTCATCTCCCAAATATCAATAATCAGGCCTCAATCAAGTAAGAAGCTTTCACCCTCGAAGAACCAAAGTTCGTCGAGTGTGAAGTCTTCCACATATAACTAAGGAGTCACCTCCGCGCTGCCATCTCTGACACCCCGCACACTCGGTGACTACCCAACAAGAAGAACTCACACTCGACAAAAGTTTGTCGAAGGCGAAATTCTTCAAAAAAAAATATTCCCGGAGTTCCAGAGAAAAAAAACTACTCTAAAACTTACTTAACTCTGATTCCATTGATCCGACAAACGGAGAAAAAAAGAATACCAAATAAATTCCTAAATAACTATCCCAGTCTCACCAATGGCACAGAGAATTCGGTGTTTAGTTTCTCATTCCGGAACTCCAAGGAATTACTATTTAAACTCATGACCAGCCGGCTCTTCCCAAACCTTCCAGAGAAAAGCTAAACAACCTACCCCAGTGAAATCCTATCTCGAACTGACTTTTTCGACGGTCCAGATCACCCACTTCAATTCATACACAACACGAAAAAATCATGCAACCTCTGAAATCTTGTATCGATTCAGGAAATCGCTGGTGTGTGCATTTCCCTCAGTGAAACTTGACAACAATTCAATCAACCGTTACTAGATCTCGTGCTACCTGACACTCTAATCACTGGTGGAGACAACCACCACAGAGAGAGCAAATAAGTAATATGGAATTAACTCCTGTTGGACGACAAACCCCCGACTCCATTTATCAAAAAACAGCACAGTTTCCATGCTCGACAGTTATGCGCAAATCACTCGGTACCACGAATTTCCATCGAAAAACAAAATCGTAATTCTAAGAAATTTCAACAGGTGTCATGATACCTTGCATTGAATATGTCAACTCTGCAATCTCTATCTAATAACAGTATACTGTATGAAGGCGATCTTTCTCATTATTTGATTTTAGACGGCGTTGTTTTTACATGCTTTTTCTGTCCGATTACGTCGACCGGAAATAGAAAGTACATTCAAACGTAAACAAAAGCAAAGGCTTTGGAATTTTCCCCAATGCAGCTCTGTCGCCGTGTTTTGAAGAATTTTTATCCCCTAGCTTTGTTTTTGGATATGTAAAGCACATTTGGCCACAAGTTGTTTTCGTGAAATATTATTAAATTATTAGTTCTGGTGCGAATATGGCATCAGACTTCCAGGAACCAGTGGTGCCAACAGTCGACTCTATGAGTTGATTACACATGTGTTTCGTGTTCTATACATCCCAACCTTCATTTTGACGTACATTTTGTGTATATTTAATTTGAATTGAAGGAATATCAGAGGTGAGAATTTTCAAAATAAACAAAATTTCATTACTTATATAGGCCCTTAATTATTTATGTAATATTTGATAAATAAAACCCTAAATCGCACAATAACGAACTAGCAATTTAAACTACGCAAAGTTACCTCCGATCTGCAAACAATAGGCCCTCCATACAATTGCCATTCCACGTCCACTGAACAGGACACGCCATACATCCACATGAGCCACTAGGCATAAACCACTTCTGATGTTACCACATTCGAAACTCCCTCGAGAATCCTCGATTCAATACAATAACCTGAAAGTATTAGTTGTAAACGCACGCTTTCCATTGAAACACCATTCAGCATTCTTTCGACACAGTCAAAGGACAACTATTACTATGTACATATATCCGAATTCTGACCCGAATTCATCGATGCTCATACGATAAATTAACCCTTGGCTATAACCTGACACACCAAATTTTTTACATTATACATTAATATAATTATTTAAGAATACCACAGCATAAGAATATGATAACGTGACAGTGGAAACTCAGGTTGAGGACTCTGTGCTACTTGCTTTTTCTGGTGCAGTTTTAGAAGCATTCTCTGAATGGATTAGGTGGATGGTTTATTTTATGTATTCAGTGTACTGCTTTACAAAGCCAATGCAATTTATCTTGAGATCGCCGTGGTCCTTGATGCTAACTTCGTTTACAGCTTGGGTGAACTTGCCCCATAGTCTGTTTCTGTGGTCATATTCTTTGTGTTCTTCTTCGGGTTCCGAGAGAACGGATTCGCTGCAACTGTTGGAGCAGCGGCTGGATTAATCAGAGCCATCGGAGGTTTACTTCCATTCCAGTTCCTTCTCCTTCTTCTCACCCCCACTCCTACTCCCCATCCTCCCCTCCTCCCTGCCTTCCGACATATTTGGTGAAGAGCTGCCGACTGCCAAAGGTGGGAGAGGTGGTGGAGGTGGTTTGGTGGTTGTCGCCCTCTCCTTCTTCTGTGTCTCTTTTTCAGCTCTTCTCTTTACCGGCCATGCTTCCAATCGCCTGGCGTCCGGGCGTTTGTCTAAAGGTGGCTTTCTTTTATTCTTCGAGCTCTTTTCAGGATGGCTACTCATGTTGTCGGCCTTCTGTCCCTTCCTCGGGTGTGCATCAGTGCGGGTAGCCCATTCGAAAGGTGCTACCACTGCCTGAGAAGGAATCTTGGTGGTACTTGATGATTAGCTGAACGAACACCCCATCAATATAGGAAGTGCAGTTGATAGGTAAACAGGCATTCAGCACCATCAAGGTCTGTCTAATCTATGCGGGGAGGAAATCCATGACTTGAATTAGGTGCTGATTATGACCTTTCACAAGTACGTCCGTTCACTTGGAGAGTCAAGCAATCAGTGACGATGGCGACGAAAAAAGTAACCATTTAATGTGCTTGATTAAATACTACTTTGTCGTCGCCTTTGCCTGTCAATCATGTTTACCAACCAGCCGTTCTTTATTTACTCAATCACAGTGCTTGTGGTTGTAACATGTGTTATCGTAGTAGCCCGTGTGAGCGATCATATTGTGACTACATCATTGCGGTGATGTGTGGTGTTAGTGCGCAATCGCAGCACATCTCTGTGTGTGTCGTCCATTTTGTTTATCGCATATCGCTATTTCTGTTTCTATGGCAACACGCAGTTGTTATAAGGGCGAGTGATCTCTGTCTGGGGGAGTGATGTGAAGAGAGCATTCGATTTTAAGGAATATCGACTACTAGCCCAAATCACTACTACCAATAGTACTAATGCATGCTTTTCCTTTAGCTAGAGCTCTCTTCTATGGTCTGCTTTCAAACTGCCTGTGTTCGCCTAATGCCAGAGTTTTCTGCCACAAATCCCAGTCCTCCCAATATTAATATTCACTCGAGTCCTAGCATTGGTTTATAGTACCACTGTCTGCTGTCGATTCACTACTAGCTGCTAATCCTACATGTTGTCTTACCATCCCCGGTATATAAGTTCACAAACTATGATCAACCTCTCTAAATGTCTTCTGGTAATGGTACTATGAATGCCTTCTACCCCAGTTTTTATTTTCTACCTCATTCCACTATCTCTGCTGGCTACTACAAGTCATTTGGCTACTATTATCTTCTGCTGTTAGCTCTACAGTGATAGTACGGCCATAACGTCTATCCTTCTACTCATTTACAATCACCACACCTGGCTAATGCCAATACTATTCTCTCCAGTCTCATCATTGGCTTGTTGCAATACCGTCTCCTATCAATTCGCTTCTAGCTGTTACTGGTGTTGCCATCCGCGATCTACAAGTACACAGACACTATCAGATTACTATCAGTTTACCCTCTCACTCTCTCTCTCTCTCTACGACGTAGTGGGAGAGTGAGAGGGTAAACTGATAGTAATCAGTACGTCACCTACCCTTACATCTACTGTCTAACTCACTGCACGATCTACGATGACCGCTAGCCCCTAAAGTTTCCATCCGTAGTCTACAAGTGCACTAACACTATCAGATTACCCTCTCACCCTCATCGTCTGCCCTTGCATCTACTGTCTACCTCACTACTCGACATATGATGACTTGTAGCCCATATCGCTACCACTATCTCCGGACACTACTATCAGCTCTAATATCTTCGTCCAGTACTTCAGTCTTCTGCCAGTAGCGATGCGTATGATCCCACCAATACCATCCTACTATTTACTAAGCTGCTAAGTACTACATGCAAGTACTATCTGCCACCCCATAGGTCCTATCAGTCAATTGTTTGATGTGTTCTTCCTCGGAGAAGTGGCTGCGATCTTGGGTTGGTAAGAGTAGCACGCAGGGCTATAGAACAGTGAGACCACCAAAAGGTATGTTTGATTCGATGGGAGTATGTAGAGTCACCAGAAACAACCGACAACTAATCAAAATTACCTAAATAGAATTTCCTAGATTTGCTCTTGGATATCTGAAGCACATTTGACCACGAGTTGTTCTCCGGAACATTATTTTATTATCAGTTCTGATACGAATACGATAGCAGACTTCCAGGATCCATTGGTTCCTGTTGTCAACTCTGTGAGTTGACTGCATATACGTTTCGTATTCTATACCACACAGCCTTCATTCTGATGTATACTTTCTGTGTATTTCATTTGTACTCATGGAATATCACATGTGGGAATTTCAAAGTAAACAAATTTCCGTTACTTAGAAAGCCCCTTAATGAAAGTAATTCATTAAAATAATAACAATGCACGAATTGTTTTCCACTTGATGTCATACACTCATAACGAACATTTTCATACGAGGGTATAGGAATATAACGGTATTTTTGCACAGTGAAAATTACTGTTTCGTCAAATGGTAATCAACACCTTTCAGAGAAAAATGCTGACACTTGGCCGATCAGCAGTTTTCCCGACAGACAACAGAAAATTTCCTACTGATACTGTCTTCTAGTGGGTCTACTGCTGGTGTAGTGGATGATGTGGTTGGTGTGGTGGTTTTTGTTTTGAGAACAAGTTGCTGCTGTTGCAGTAGTTTGTTTAATCAATGCATTGTTTAGTGTCGTAGTGGATGGTATAGTAGTTGTTGGTGTAATAGTAAGAGCTGTAGTTGTGGTTGGTGTTGTTGTTCTTGTTGGTGTAGTAGATGGAGTGGTTGTTGTTGTGGTTGGTGCAGTAGTGGATGTACTACTTTTGGGGGTTGTAATGTTGATGTTGTAACAAATGGTGTTGTAGTTGCAGTGGGTGGTGTATTTGTGGTAGTAGTAGGTCTTGTAGTTGCAGTGGGTGGTGTATTTGTAAAAGTAGTAGGTGTTTTAGTTGCAGTGGGTGGTGTATCTGTGAGTAGTTGCAGTGGATGATGTATCTGTGGTAGTGGTAGGTGTTGTAGTTGATGTGGGTGGTGTATTTGTGGGAGCGGTAGGTGTTGTAGTTGCAGTGGGTGGTGCATTTGTGGTAGTGGTAGGTGTTGTAGTTGCAGAGGGGCGTGTATCTGTGGTAGTTGGAGGGTATTGTGGCGGTTGGTTGTAGTGGTTAGGAGTGTAGTCGGTTTAATCATTGCAGTGGTTTGGGTTGCAGTTTTTGCTTTTATAGCTGTAGCTGTAGTGGTTGGTGTTGTAGCTATGGGCGTCCGAGCGTCTAGGCGTTTGGGTGTCTGGGCATCCGGGCGTCCTCGCACTGTTAGCTCAATAATTTGAACAAACATTCTCCGATTTGACTAAAATTTGTCATACAGATCCTTTGCAAAAATATCTCAAGCAAATTAGAAAACTGGCCCGCCGGATTTTTCAGTACAGAGTTATGGGTCTTAATAGTCGATTTTTACAAGTTTTGAGTGCGTTGGCGCAATAGCTTGAAGAAACCTTCTCCGGTTTGACGAATATTTGTCATACAGGATATTTCAAACAGGTTCGAAACTGACCCGCTCCAATTTTGTTCGTTACAGAGTTATGGGCCTTAATTAATATTTACAAATTCTGAATTTATTAGCATTTTACCTTGAACAAAGGTTGCAGATTTGACAACCAGCATATGATTGATAATCGGGTTATGGATATGCTGCACTCTCCGATTGCCACCACAACTCGATGCCTGCAGCTCCGATGCGCACCTCTTGTTTTTCATTTTTGCTGGTGTACCAGTTGGTTTAGTCATTGTATTCGTTGGTGTTATAATAGTTGGGTAATAGATGTAATAATGTAATGATGTTGTAGTTCTAGATGTAGTAGTTGTGGTAGACAATTTAGATTTCGTTGCTCACACAGTAGGTGGCTTTGTTGATATAGTTGTTGTAGTGGCTGATGCAATAGTTTAGCCTGTTGCTGAGGTTATGTTCTAGAGTTGTGTCATCATGGTTGGTGATGTGGATGTTAGAATGATTGAAATACCAGCTCTTCAACTTGAAGTGGAGAGTGTAGTGTCGGTTGGTTTGTAGTTGAAGTGGTTGTTGTCGTAATTATAGTCGTTGATGCAATAGTTATAGTAATTGGTGTAGTAGTTGTTGGTGTACAATTGAGAGTTGTTGATATTGTAGTTGTTGCTTGGGAGGTCATTGTCCTGTCGAAATTGGTTTTATGGATAGTGTAGCAGTTGGAGGTGTTGGCGTAGTTATTGACTAAGTGGTTGGTATAGTAGTTGTGGTGGCTGATGCAGTAGTTAAGGTTGTTGTGGAGTTGTGTTGGACGTAATTAAGCCATAGGCGTTGGTGTTGTAGTAGGTGTAGCTATTAGTGTTGATGTTGGCAGTAAAATCATGATTGGTACTGTAGATGAAGTGGTTGGTGTAGAGGTTATAGTGATTGGTTCACTAGTCTAGTTTGTTTACTTTGAAATGCCCAGTGTGATATTCCATAAGTTTAATGAAATACACAGAAAATATACATCAGATTGAAGGCTATGATGTATAGAACTCGAAACATATATGCAATCAACTCACAGAATTGACAGAAGGAATCAGAGCTGATAATTAAATAATATTTCCGGAATACAACACGTGGTCTAATGTGCTTCGGATATCCAGGAACAAAGCTAGGAAAGCCAGTTGGGGTAATTTTAGGTTTTTGTTTTTGTCGGTCGTTCCGGTGATTCCACATACTCCTATCGAACCTGTCATACCTTTTGGAGATCTCTTTGTTATATAGCTCTACTTGCTATTTTTACCAACCCACGATCGCAGTCACTTCTCCGAGGAAGAACACTCAAACAATTGACAGATAGGACCTATGAGGTGACAGATGGTACTTACATGTAGTACTTAGCAGCTTAGTAAATAGTAGGGGTAGTATTGGTGGAATCATAAGCATCAGTAGTGGTGGAAGACTGAAGTACTCGACGAAGACATTAGAGCTGATAGTAATGGCAGGAGATAGTGGTAGCAATAAGGGCCAGCAGGCACCATACATCATGCAGAGGGGTAGACAGTAGATGCAAGGGTAGATGACGTCGTAGTGCTAAAGAAGGAGAGTGAGAAGATAATCTGATAGTATCAGTGCACTTGTAGACAGCAGATGGCAACACTAGTAGTAACAGCTAGAAGTGAATTGATAGGAACGATATTGTAAAACGTCAACTAGTGACAATAATATTGATATCAGTGGTAGTAGATGAGTAGCTGGATAAAAGTTATGACCGAACAATCACCATAGAGTTAATAGCAGTGACAAGATACGGGTAGCCAAAGGCCTTGTAGTGACCAGAAAAGATAGTGGAGTGATGTAGAAAGTAAAAACAAGGGAAGAAGGCATTGGTATAGAACCACTACCAGAAGACAGTGAGAGAGGTGGATGATAGTTTGTGAACTTGTTTACTGGGGATGGCAAGACAACATTAGCACCTAGTAGTGAATTGACAGCAGACAGCGGTAGTATAAACCAGTGATAGGACCCCGAATGAATACTATTGGTAGTTCCAGGAGTAGTGGCAGAAAACTCGGCACTCAGGCACAATGACAGGAGACCATAGCAGAGAGCGCTAGCTAAGAGATAAGCATGTATTGGTACTATTGGCAGTTGTGGTTAGATGAATTACTATCAAATCGATCGCACCCTTCACCTCCCTCCACCAATTAGAGGCCACACGTCCTCATTACAACCACGTGTTGCCATAGAAACCAAGACGGCAGCCTGCAGGAAACAAAATGGACGACACAAGCGCAGACGTGATGGACATGCGCACTAACACCACGTATCACACTGATGATGTCGTCACAACATGACTTCTCACGGGGGGTTTCCTTGATAACATGTGTGACACCCACAGGATAAACGTGTCATCACATAACTTTCAGTATCATGCTCTTCAGGTAAAACGTGTGCACGACATACTCAACGTTCAGACTGTCGAGTGCCACTTTAGCCAACTAAAACATTTTGATTTGGCACTACAATATCTACGTTTGGTTAACATTTTGGCACCAAAAAATCTTTGTTAAGAACTGTTGGTGATAAAATAAACCAAGGAATTGTTTGGTTACGTGCCATAAAATAAACGCATCACCTAGCAATTAAGGCGGAGACACCCATATGTTTTCACGAAGCTTACCACTGCAAATAAAGAAAGGTTGGTTTGTAAACATGATTGACAGGCAGGCAGTGGCAGAGGTGACAGTCTAGTATTTAATCAAGCACATTAAATGGTTAGTTCTTTCATCGCCTTCGTCATTGATTGCTTGCTTCTCCGAGCGAACGGGCATACCTGTGAAAGCTCCATATCAGAGGGAGGGATAGAAGGCCGACACCATGAGTGGTCATCCTGAAAAGAGTCCGAGGAAGAAAAGAAAGCCACCATCAGAAAAACGCCGGGACGCCAGACAATTGGAAGCCTGGCTGGAAAAGAGGAGAACGGAGAGACACAGGAGAAGGATAGGGCGACAACCTCCAAAGGGTCTCCACCACATTCCCCGCCTTCGGCGCTTCGTGCATCTTCACCAAACAGGTCGGAAGGCAGAGATGAGGAGAGGGGAGAAGGAGGAGGAAATGGAAGTCAACCAATCTGGACCTGGATCTCCGATTGGCTCTGAGCAATCCAGCCGCTGCTCCAACAGTTCCAGCAAATCCGTACTCTCGGAATCCGAAAAAGAACACAAAGACTACGACCATACGAACAGACCATGGACCTTCTTCACCCAAGCTGTAAACGAGGCTAGCCTCAAGGACCACAACCCCCTCCTGATAAATTACAGTGGCTCAGTAGAACAATGCATTGCATGCATAAAAGATACCTGCACTGAATCCACCCAGAGAATGCTTCTAAAACCTCATCGGAAAATACCTAATAGCACATAGATCGCAACCAGAGTTTCCACCGCTATATGTGCAGCGTTCGAGGTAAAAGGGCCATTTACCAACCAGTCTAGTTGGCCCGGATCTCTTAGTCTCATAGTAAATCGGTCGCTTTTTGTGCTGGATGTCGACGGTTCGAGCCTCGGCTCCTGCACTTCTCTCTCGAGCTGTTACGTTGGTGCCGAGACCAGCCATCAGCAGTTGGTGCCATTGTGGAAGCTGTGCTGAAGAATTGTGGATGTTTTGATCGCTCTGAGGTGGAACATGTGGGTTCATTTACCATCCAGCAGTGTGTGCTAGAGCCTAGAGGTCGACGGTTCGAGCCTCAGCTTCCGTACTTCTCTCTCGATTTGTTTTTTTATGAAAGAGATTCGATCGTCCTCCTAATGCCTCGAACGCCCCCCCCTTTCCACGCCCAAATATAACGGAAAAACATTATAGGATCGAACGGGGCTTGCTCCAAGCCGCCCCTGCTCGCCTTCGGGGCGCAAAAAACCATTATATTCAATTCGGTACGTTACTTGTTTACTGGCGTCAATTGTCGTTGATTGGTAATTAAGCATATTTTATGAAACATAATAAACCTTCCGTTTTACAAAAGCCATCTTTAAATTAGATAAATACTTCACCTGTCACACCATCAGCTCGATTAGTCCATATTTTCATTTTTTCACACCTTGGACTCCCATGTGTCAACATCCCGTTCCAATAAACACTGCTATGTCTGAGGGCTGCCCTTGCTATCACTAGGAGTATCCAAGAGTGCAGGGAGGAATTCACTTACCAGTATATATTGACAGAATAGCAGAACAGGAGTCCTTGGAGAGGTGTCATATCTTTCGTGATGGGGATTTCCTCCCGCACTGGTCACTCCTACTAACTCGGACAAGGTGGTCGATCACTCTAACCACCGAATCTGTGAAGGGCACACGAATAAGAACAAGAAATGGACCCGCCGCCAGAAAACGAGATGCCCACCGAATGACGGAATTTTGGGAGAAAGAGAGAGAAGAAAGAGAAGGGGGCAAATGAAGGCACCTAAAGGCCAATACCTGCTCCCCTGACCAGTCCTTGTCTCGCCCGGTGCCACATCGGGGGATGAGTGTCCAGAGGACTCTAGATTGTCAGGAGACAAATTAGCCTCCATCCTCATCCCCATCTTCATCTGAAGAGGAGATGGAGGAGGGAGGTCTGTCTTTGGAGTAGGACGGTTACTCGGAAGATGCACTTTCCACCCCTCAAACTCCCACTCCTCCAGCTTTTTAAGACCAGAGTCTTTACCAGGAGGTGAGCACAGCGGAATTCACGGAGGCGTCCCTGTGAGTGGAGGTCAGCAACCAGAAGCTACGACTCAGGATGCAGGATAAGTGCGAAGTTTACCAATCGTACGGGATAAGCGGATGAGGACACTATCTGCTAAATGACATACGGGTATAACAGCCCTCAATCGCAAAGAAAGACGTAACCGAAGCTCATCATTATTTAGATGACCATACTAACCAAATCAGCCCTCAGGCTCTCCTCCTACAATTCCTATAATACCGACAACACCAACTGCCGCGATCTCTCCAACACAACCACCTCCTCCCCTGAAAAAACCGCAGGAGACACAAACGCCGCTGACGACCTAAATAATTTGCTCCTTTGCCCCGCTAAGAAATAAGCTAAAATCCCAAAACCCTATAGTTGCAGAGAGTCGAAAGGAAAGAGGCTTGCTCCACACCATCCCTGTTGTCGTCAATAGTAATAGTACAAGGCCTTAATGGTTCCAGGCTGTAATGTTAGTGGAACTCTATAGTATTGGCCGACTGCTGTCGATCATTGTCCATATCATTGTGCCTATGCACAAGTCAGTAGTAGTGGCCGAGACGCCGCCAGGGTCAAACAGGTACTTGGAACCATAACTAACTTCAGATAGATATCCTCAAAACTTATCCTCAAATAGTATATCACCATGCCATAGGTATCCTCAGATACAAAATTAGGCTAAGAGGGTTGGTAAATTAGACCTCAACGAGGGTTTTTTCTCATGGCCTCATACGAATACTATAAAGCGGGGTGCCGAATGCCAGACGTTTCCCAAAAAGGGATTCACCAAAAGGGATTCCATAGACGGTGGACATCCGATACCGATATGAGGCTAAGAGGGTTGGTAAATCTGACCTCACTGAGGGATTTTCTCATCAACCTCATGGCCTCATACAAGAAAAAAAGGGTGCCGAAGGCAAGGCGTTTTTCCAAAAAGGGATTCTTATAAAGGGATTCCACAGAACGTGACCATTCGATACCGAGATGAGGCTAAGAGAGATTGTAAATTATACCTCAATGAGGGATTTTCTCATGGTCCTCGTGGCCTCATACTATGAAAAGGCCAGACGTTTTCCAAAAAGGGATTCTCACAAAGGGAGTATACGGGACATGGTGGTAAGGTAAATCCGATCTGGATAAATTAAACGAAACAGGAAAGAGCAGGAGTACTTGGAATAGGTTCAGAACTAGCCAGAACAGATCAGAAAAGCTAAATATAGTAACAATAAGCAAAACTGTCCCAACTGATAGGCTCTACCGGAGTGTACTCCAGAAGAAATTACAGGACCGGGTAATCAGAAGCTATAGCATACATACATATATAGATGTAGAAGATTCCAAAAGAAACTGAATAACGGGTAGAAACCGAGAATTTGGAGAAACGCTGAGCCAAATAAACAAATGACTGGTCTATTTGGGTAATTATATTAACTCTTATACAAAATAATGCGTCTTATATCACTACCTGCCACTCTGATAAGCCCAACGTAGACCCTGGAGGTGATTTTGATGATTTGAAGGATTATTGGGTTGTTTGTGGTAATTCTACGAAGTAAATGAACTTGACAACTATTCCTATTCAGTTGAACACACCTTTTAGAGGCCACCTAGCTCTATAAGAAGGTTTATGGGTAACATATCAACCACGCGCAACCATAGAAACTAAGATGGCTGCCTCCAGTGTACAAAATGGACGACGGAAACACGTATTACCCAAACAACACATGCTGCACATGCGAACTAACGTCACATATCATTATGGTACTTACCTCACAACATGATCTCTCACGCGCGTTACCATGACAACCAAACATTGCGCCACTGTGTCACGTGAAATGACGTCACTTCCAAGATCACTCACCGCCCCCCCCCCCCAAAAAAAAGGGGTGAAAGGTGCGAGGCATACTACTGTCACAGAAAGATGTTCGTCCTTTTCTGTTTGGGACATTAATTGAGTCAATGGTGCACTTGCCTTCAACCACTGCCAATTCTGCTTGTGTCTGTTTAGTAAGTTGGACAGTCTGACTGTTGCACGGTCCTTCCCAGTGGTTCTCAACTGGTACTCCTTCCATCCATAAATTTGTTCCACGCGATATGCCACTGGCTGCTGAAAGTGTCGTTAAACCCCAACCAATAAATTAACAAACAAACAAACAAAACAAACAAACATCGTTGCCAGTCGATTCTCTCAAGCTACCTGACGTTCGAAACACCAATTTTCCACCGGCCTCAAGTCAGTAAAGCCCATCTAAACCACAGGAACGTAGTCTGCAAATGAACCGTAAATGTAAGCTAGATTTAGTATACGAGAGTCCAACACGAGGTGACCCTGGCTGTCGAAATTGTCTTTAAACCCTAATAAATAAATAGATAGCAAACGGGAGAGGCCTTAAACCGTGATAATTAATTACTTTATTCAGCACATGCCACAGAAGAACCCACCTATCTCATCAAAGTTTGGCATCGAAACATTTATTTAGCTAAAAATATTCAGATTGGATGAAAATTTGACACCACACAATTCTGGGTCAGTCTGAACAAAGACATCCTTCTGGCCTCAACATGGACAACAGCTCAGGGAAGCTAAAGAAAGACCAAGTGAGGTACACAGTGCTCACACTATAGCAACACACCAGACAGGCATATCTAATAACACCACGGGATCAGGCATTATGTGCTATCCTTAGCAACCATAGGATTGTATAGGAAGCATATATAAGATTGTCCGGTAAAAATCGATAGGTCGACCAATCGACTGGGAAAATAAAATTGCCTAAAGGGTTACAAACAGTCTATACCATAAAGCCTGATGAATCTAAAATGGTAACCGGAGAGTCAGGGGCCATTCCACTGCTATGGATCCTCACAAGACAATAAAATACACCCACAGAACGTCACGATATGACATGACACCCAATAGTTATGTAGTATAAAAACATCCCCTTGGCTGACAATGGACTAAAAAATAGCAAGAACTGCCCATACCACATTATACCACTTCTACACAACAAATGTGCCACATTCTGAGGATACCCTGACATCAATTCAAAACTACAAAACAAACAGCTGAACACCAAAGTTTGCATGTTAGATAATAATAAAGGACGTCGAGATAATTGTGCCAGTTCTTGTGAGTTAACTTCTTCCCAGGCTCGTAGCTATACTCGCATACTGGGGGTGAGGGGTGTGGCATATTTGCCGACCGTGAAATGAATTTCCAGAACGGTTCTTATGTACCCATATCTTCGCTTCTCGGAGAGATATTCAGACAATTAGTCCACATTTACCGTAGTTAACCTTTACAGTCGGCAGGCAGTAATGACACAGAAAGAAAACGTGGAATTCTGTCATTGCTTTTCCCGCGGCATTTCCGATTGCCGTGGCTAATTTGGGGGCCAAGTGTCTCAAAGATCACCAAGCGAGTAATCATCCGTGGTAGTCTTAAAACTATGCGGCGAATAAGACTATTATCAGGCAGTGATATTCAACATTGCAACCGAACAACGAGACAAAGAATTTATTTTTCATGTTCATCACAACTTTCTCACTGGTGACACCCAGGCAAAATGTAGCTTGCTCCTGGCAAAGCACTGACTTTGGAGATTCCTAACCACCATCGGGATTATGCTCTTGCGGCCGCTCTCAGAGTAAAAGCTGGAACTTACGCCCCCCCCCCCCCCCCCGTCCCCCTCTAGAACCCTGTTCTCGTCCATCTGTTTTCCATGAAAAATTTTGGGTCATCATGGAGTTTGTGCCTCTAAAAGTATCCATCCTTGACGAGAACGGTTAGATGTCCAAGATATGCACTTGTGTGTATCTATCTTTCTAGGTTTCTGCAGATCCTGTTCGGCTTCTGTCTTTCCCGGTGGTATATTATAGGGATGGTGGGAAGGAGTGGGGTCGTACGCGTGGTGCCGCATGATCAGGCCCGTGGTGTGAGCCAATCCAGTCATACCACATTTTTATTAGCTGCATTGAGAGACTGTTTTAAAATACAAGATACACAACGACTCCCCTTATCCACCTTAAGACAGTAAAACTACTCCTGTAGAATTTCACTAAGAATTTAGTTTCTGTGTGGTCATAAGAGCTCTGTATTTGTATTCAATGGTTTGGCGATTGTTCGGAAAAAATGTTTCTTAAGAGGTATGTTAGGAGAAGGAAATGCTACGTGCACATCTTTACATCTTTCGTTGGGTCGGTTGGAATGCGCTAGGTTCCACACGTGGGAGAGACCATACGATGTATGCATCCCCCCCTCCCCCCACTCCGTATTTATAATACTTGGCACTGCTACCGCATTACACTTACATAAGCGTTATTATGACTTAACTCTCGTAATAATGGCTTCATACTTCATACTTCGTAGTTACAACAAAGTGTATTCCAACAAAGACTTCATGTCCTTATGCTGATAGCCATATAAATGCCCCATGAACCTAGGCAACGGGTCCTGTTTCCCCATGCATCGATTGAATACTTTCTTTATTCCACCTTCAAAAGAATTTCGTGACTATCGATATGAAGGGGTGATTTGAAATTTAGTTTAAATAACCGGCCGATATGATTGACTAATGGTAGTCCTTTATAGGAAAACGGTATATATTGTCTTGGGATGCCCTGGTACATAACGGTAATAACTTGCTCTATCAGTGAATTCCAGAACACTCCCACTGAGTATCCGTGTCCTTTTATAAGGATTAGATGCAGACAAGCATTGCTAGCACTGTAGACGCGAAGAACAGCGTACGGGTGTCTGTGTTTAGGAATGTTGGTCTTCCTGAGAACATTTTTTAGAAAACCCAAGCGTTTTATGGCGATGTAAGAAGAAAGTCTCCTAAAAATAGGCCTACCGATACCTCAATTCGAACCAATTGCTGCAAGATTAGCTTCTCCCCAAAACTTCGGGATGGTGGCCTGGTGATGAAGGGTGTATGTGAGTAGGAGATTGGGGTGGTGTGTGAAATCTGTTCTATGAAAAAGGAACATTCATGCTGTAAAGAAATGATATCGCGCAAGATTCAAGGGTTGACAATCTGGGTTGAGACAAATTTCGGAAGCAAATGACTGTAGTTGTTTTCAGAAGTGAATTTTGGGGATTATGACAATTTGTCTCGGCGATAAATATGTAATTTTCCGGAGTTAAATGAAGCCCATAGTTACAAATCCCGCAACGTTGCTATTTACTTCATTTCGTTTCTGTTTTGTTTTTTTTTAATCTTTTGTTTATTTTACTTTTGCCGGATAATAATGTCGTCGCATACAGAATACAAGTGTGTTTGCCCCTCAACCCCCCAATGAAAAATACTTTCCTACGCCGCTGACATAACGTGCAGGGTTCAATAAAACAAGGAGACGTCGGGCGTTTGAAAAGGATCGAGTTGCAAATCAAGGGCAACAATTTGTTTACTGCTTTGAAAAGCCGACAGGCTTCATTGTGGGCAAAGATGTTCGTGTGGTTATAGTTTCGAGCTTTCAGTCACATATGGGAAATTTCCTTCAAAGCACCATTAAAGCAATGCTTTTTAATTCAATAAATGAGCATTGTGAAATCACTTCCAGCATTTTCATAAGCATAGCGATCAAACTTTGCAGTCGAAAAGCAGTGAGACGGTATAATCTCGGTGCAACACACATACATGTACTCGGTTATCATTTGCTTTTCTATGTCGTAATTACGAGATAGCTATGTCGTAATTACGACATAGTTATGTCGTAATTACGACTTAGTATGTCGTAATTACGACTTAGTATGTCGTAATTATGAGATACTATCTCGTAATTACGAGTTAGCTATGTTGTAATTACGAGATTTTATGTCGTAATTGCGACATATTAAGTCGTAATTACGACATACCATATGTCGTAATTACGACATAGTATGTCGTAATTACGAATTAGTATGTCGTAATTACGACATAGCTATCTCGTACTTACGACTTAGTATGTCGTAATTACGACGTAGCTAACTCCTAATTACGAGTTAGCTATGTCGTAATTACGACATAGTATCTCGTAATTACGACATAATAAGTCGTAATTACGACTTAGAATGTCGTAATTACGAGTTAGCTATGTCGTAATTACGACCTAGTATGTCGTAATTACGAGATACTATCTTGTAATTTCGAGATAGCTATGTCGTAATTACGACATAATAAGTTGTAATTACGACATAGTATGTCGTAATTACGAGATAGCATGTCGTAATTACGAGTTAGCTATATCGTTATTACGATTTGGTATGTGGTAATTACGAGATAGCTGTGTTATGTCGTAATTACGACATACAAAATTGATTTACAGGTGGCACTAACCGGCTTCCGTAGTTTTCATTTCACCAAGTATTACAAATTTTTCTCAATAAATATCACAATTTTCACTAAATTTCTCTAACTATTTCGCCATTATTCCTTGAATAAATGCAAAATAATCAGAAAAATTTACCAAGTATTACAAATCTTTCTCAATAAATATCACAATTTTCACTAAATTACTCTACTTATTTCTCCGATATTCCTTGAATAAATGCAAATTGATCAGAATAAAGTACCAAGTACCACACAATATTTTTCTCAATAAATATCACATTTTTCACTGAATTATTCCTTATATGTGCTATTAATAAAGAATAAATAAGTAATAGAAAATCAAAGTTGTTGTTTTCTTCATTGCACAAATCCCGATTCCCTTGCGGACGAAATGTCCAGAGGACGATTCGGTCTTGCTGGCGGACTAAAGGTATCCAGTAACTTCGTCCCACAGTAATTTCGACCCAAAGTTACTTCGACCCAAATCGGTAATTTCGACCCCCAAACAAAATTTCGAACCAAAGTAAATTCGACCCAATTTCGGTAACTTCGACCCACTATTTTCCCCGACCCAGACGCCCTCCCACTGACCGCCTTACCGATCGGTAATTTCGACCTACTTCGGTAAATTCAACCAACATTTTCCCCTACTTTTCCGATAAATATAAAGTCTTATTCTTGTAATGATCAGCTTGGGTATTTATTAGTCTCACGTCTTTTAATGTTGCACATCTTTTGTAAATACCGCTCGTGTGTATTGCAAAATTTGTTGTGGTAAGTATTTATACCATATCAGTTACAATTACAACACCGCTTTGATAATTCTTACAGTTGTTTTATGATCATGAAGCCAGTATTGTCTTTTGATCCAATAGTTTCTACGCACCGAAGGCGCGCAGGGACGGTTTGTGTCAATGTCCTTTCGACCCTCTCTGACAGTAGTATGATCATTTTTCTTTCATGTCTGGGAGTGTTAAAGGAGGAAACGTGTATGAGGCGTTAGCAGGAGATCGTGTATTGGTGAAACGTCTGATCTCTGTTAGTAGTATGCATGTTGCTGACAGCCCTAATTACCCGGACCCCACCCCCGGACAGCCTCCCTTCTGCGCATGCGCGTGACGTCATAGTCACATGACACGCATGCGCGGCGGCCATCTTGGATGCTGTGCGCATGCGCGGCGGCCATCTTGGATGTTATGCGCATGCGCGGTGGCCATCTTGGATGCTGTGCGCATGCGCGGCGGCCATCTTGGATGTTGTGCGCATGCGCGGCGGCCATATTGAATGCTGTGCGCATGCGCGGCGGCCATATTGAATGTTGTGCGCATGCGCGGCTGCCATATTGAATGTTGTGCGCATGCGTGGTGGCCATCTTGGATGTTGTGCGCATGCGTGGCGGCCATCTTGGATGCTGTACGCATGCGCGACGGCCATCTTTGACATTGTATACATGTCGCGGCAGCCATCTTGGATGTTGTACGCATGCGCGGCGGCCATTTTGAATACTGTGCACATGCGCGACGGCCATCTTGGATGTTGTGCTTCGAGTCGTTTTGCGCGGCGGCCATTTTGACTTTGTATACATGCGCGGCGGCCATTTTGAATACTGTGCACATGCGCGGCGGCCATCTTGGATGTTGTGCTTCGAGTCGTTATGCGCGGCGGCCATTTTGAATGGAGCGAAACACACATTCATTAGGGATTATTTCGCGTATACCACAATGCACTGCGATATATGTGGACTCATTTCGATTTCGCTTTTGCCGTGTCCAATAACAATAATACTGAAGTTATTTCCCTTCAGTTTTAACATTTCGATGTTCTATTACCCTTTTTAAATAATTTAATTACTGGCTTCAAAAATAAATAAAATGAAATAGCGAGTTCTGTCGCTAAGTTTTTATTTTTTTTACTCCACTCCGTAAATTTAATGTATCACCCCAGCCCATTTTTCCATTAAAAGTAGAGTCGTGTTCGCTTTACAGCCCATAACAAAGTGTACGTTAGGTAACAATAGCGCGTTAGTAATGCCAGAATGGCACCTCATTATTTCCAGATCGGTATAGCTATCTGGCAATAATAAAGAAAAAAAATCTGACATGTTAAGTTTCTTGCTGTGTAAGTTGTTTTCCTTAATCATGCGACAATTTAGTAAAATTATGGCGTTAGTTTCTCCATCGGCTTTCCACAATATTAAGGGCTTCGCAGTAGCGATTAAAGTACTCACGCAAAAAAAAAAAAAAAAAATAGAAACGTATTATTCCTACCAAACATGAATAATTCCCTCATAGTTCCAATGTATTGTGAAATTTTATTAAAACAAGTGGAAAAGTTGAGGCTTCGTGTCGTTTTCATCGGCAGAATGTACCATCGAAGCGAAGAAAAAATATTTAGATAGGTAATGAAACTTTCTCATCAGATGGATGTATTTCTCAACGACTTTCATTGTCTCTAAGCAATAAACCTCTGTCAACAGATAGCTAACGGTCAATAATCGCCGCCATAAAACTATTACTTCGACGAGACACTTGACCAAAAGATAGCGAAGTATAGTTTGACATACCTTCACTTTTAAGACACCTGGGAAACTTATATCCGGGGTAATAAAACAAAACACCTGACGGTCAATAGTCGCTGCCATAAAACTATTACTGCGATGAGGCACTTGACCAAAAGATAGCAAAGTATAGTTTGACATACCTTCACTTTCAAAACCCTTGAGAAACTTATATAGGGGTAATAAAACAAAACACCTGGCGGTCAATAATCCAGCGATGTTTGGGAACATTCAAGGACACAATGTTTGTTAATCTCTTCCAGAATCACTTCAGTTTCATCCGGGATATTGAGAGGTATTCCAAAACTTTCATCTGTCGCAAGTGGTTGTTGGTACGGCATGAAAACACATGTACTGGGGAGGTGAAGTACAATTATGTTGGAGGTACGTACAGAACCCCAAAAAGTATTTTTGACCAGCTTGAAGAAGAGGGTATAAACGTACCAAAGGAGGACCGCTTTTACCCATTCCGAGCAACATTTGATTTCGAGGCCTTCTTTGAGAGAACCACACTTCCCGCTAACAGTGAGAAGAGGCAATGGAAAGCTCGCCACGTTCCTCTGGGCGTTTCAGTTTGCAGTAACGTCCCGGGCTATGAGGAACCCCAGTGTTTTGTCACCGATGGAGATTCAAAAGCTCTAATAGAAAAAATGATGTCCCACCTGAATGCAATTGCCTATTCCGCGAATGGTATGCTAACGACAAAATATTACGCAACACTCTGTCAATTCTCAAAACGCTTGTGATTCATTCGAAAATTATTTGAAGGCATTGCCCGTTCTTGGTTTCAATTCGGGGAAGTACGACGCAAATCTAGTGAAACGAGAGCTGATGGACTGTCTAATAAACTTTTCAAAAATCAAATACACAGTGAAAAATAACAATAACTTCATGTGTTTGAGAACGGACAGATTGAAAATCATGGACATTACAAACTATTTGGCACCAGGCTTCAGCTATGACATGTATCTGGAAGCTTTTAATGCGACAGTTTCAAAAGGATTTTTACCATACGAGTGACTCGATAGTCTAGCAAAACTGGAGCAAGATCATCTACATAGCCACGAAGCATTCTACAGTGAATAGAAAAATTCCAATATTTCGACTGAAGACTACGCTTATTGTCAACAGGTATGGGCTGATCACAATATGAAAACATTCAAAGACTTCTTAGTATGGTATAATAATATCGATGTTAGACCATTTCTGGAAGCTTTGGATAATCAGTTTGCATTCTATAGAACCTTGGTTGTAGATATGTTCAAGGACGGCATTTCTGTTCCTGGATTAACTTTGAAATATCTCTTCAACACTTTCCCAAGTGATACCTACTTCACACTTTTCAACGACACGAACAAAGATCTTTACCACCTCGTGAAAAAAAATATTGTAGGTGGCCCCGCCCTCATTTTTAACCGACACCAGGAGAAGGGGCATACTAAAATTAGGGTGCAGAAATATGGCGATGACGCAAAGCTGTATGATGGTGTTATTGGGTTTTATGCAAACGCCCTTTACCTTTGGGCCGTTATGCAAGATATGCCGACAGGTATATACGTGCGACGAACAGCTGAGAATGGATTCCGGCCACAAAAGTCCTTCATCTACGGCCTAATGGCCCATGAATGGCTAGACTTTATTGCAAAATGAGACGGAATTACCATTCAGCATCAGTTCAATGGGGCGGAGAAGAGGCTTGGGCGACGTTCATTACCCGTTGATGTGTGGTGTAGAGAAACCCAGACAGCTTATCAGTTTATGGGGTGTTATTTCCACGGCCACTAATGCCATTTAAACATCGGTAGAGACGGAAAACAAATTGAAATAAATGCCGTTAATGAGCAACTCATGATCGAGCTCTTAGAAAAAACAAAGCAAAATAGTCAGTATATCAAAAAACTTAAATACACACTTGTTGAGATTTGGGAATGCGAATGGCGATCTCTGAAGAAATCTGACGCCGACGTGCAGAACTTTTTGAAAACTTTTCCAAAATGGCATGTTGTTGGTGGAATGACTGAAAAGGAAATTCTTGACGGAGTTCTATCGAAAAAGCTCTTTGGAATGGTCGAGTGTGACATTCACGTTCCACAAAGCCTACGAGAGTATTTCTCGGAGATGACCACAATATTCAAAAATGTGTCGATTAGCCTAGAGGATATTGGTGAACACATGAGAGAATTTGCCGTGGAAAACAATATCATGCCCAACCCACGTCGAAGCTTGATCAGGAGCTATAAGGGAGAGAAAATTCTTCTGACAACACCACTTCTTGATTGGTATCTTCGTCATGGGTTAAAAGTAACAAAAATATACCAAGTTGTCCAGTACCAACCAAAAGCCTGTTTTCAGAAATTCGGACAACAAGTGTCAGACGCCAGAAGACAATGAGATGCACACCCCGATCAGGGAATAGTTGCAGATACTATGAAACTGCTCAGAAATAGTGCATATGGGAAGACTGTCACAAACAAGGAGAAGTAGCGGGATGTCAAATACTGTTCAACATGGAAGGTATCCGACTATCTTCGCAACCTCTCCTTTCGAGCTCTGAACACGTTGTCAGAGAACATATTCGAAGTGTTATTGAACAAAAACACGATCAAACTCGATCTCCCTCTCCAAATTGGGTACTTTGTCTACCAGTACGCTAAACTCAAGATGCTGGAGTTTTATTTTGATTTTATTGATGTGTATATAAGTAGAAAAGACTTTGAATACTGTAGTATGGACACGGATAGCGCATATATTTCATTTGCAAATTCGTCTTTCGAGAGGCTCGTGAAGGCGGAAAAAAGACAAGAGATTTACCGCGAGTGGGAAAACTAGTTTCCCGCCGAATCATGCGACGCTCACAGAGACTTATTCATCAGTACAAAGCTTCAGGGAGAATGTTGGATTCCGTCACCGTGTTGTAGCAAAACGTATTATTGTTTCGGAGATAACATCAAAGTGAGCTGCAAGGGAATCAACAAAAGGCTAAACACAATGACAAAACAAAAATATTTGGATGTGTTGGAAAAAATGGAGAGTGGAAATGGTTTTAATCGTGGTTTTATTTCGAATAACCACGTCATGTATACTTACACACAAACTAAGAAAGGACTATCATATTTCTACCCAAAGAGAATGGTTGCAGCTGATCGTGTAAGTACATCTCCTCTGGAACTTTAAAAAGTGGTGAAAGAGGGGAGCGGGTATGTTAAAGACAGACAGACAGCAAAATAACGACATATCCCTTGTGATTACCAAGATAAAACACTCATTCGAATATACTCACTCAGTGGAAAATCAAGCTCCCCGAGCTACGTTGTTCACTGAGTGGCTATATTCGAATAAGTATTTTATCTTAAAATCTAATGGGAAAGTAAAAAATTCTGTTTTTCGGTTTCCCGTGTGATTTAAAGTCACCTGATGATGGTTTCGTGGTGGAAACCGAAATGGTATGCAGGGACCGATCAGGACTATTTACAATACACTCTAGCCTCGGAGCCTATTTTTTCAATTCATGCGCCAGATTTCAATTTACGGAGTCCCGCTGCTGTTTGTAACACACACTGCAAGTATGTAATAGCTCTCATCATTTTCATTTAGTACACTATAGCAAACATTAATCTTCACTGTGGTTTCTGATCAAGTCTTGGCTGTCTATTTAGGCAGCCAAGACTTGATCAGAAACCACAGTGGAGATTAATGCTTGGTAATTAAGACTTGAAGTATTAACTTAAGCACTCTACAACAATGATAAATGATAATCATATATATAATACATCTAAGAGTGTCTCTCTCGATTATCCATCGAAAGAATATCAAAATATGATCTGAGAAGTTACGCGCCAACTGAGAAGCCTATTTCTGAGATTTAAGAGCCAGGTCCTGATGTTTCACAACGAAATACGCACTGGAGCATGCCTAGGTCGGTCCCTGGATATGAAAGTTAACTAAGAATTTTTTTCTATCCAATAATTTTTTTTTTTTATTTCTCACAAACAGTAAATTCATATTTACAAACAATCGTTTCGATTTTTACAATGCGTAAATTAGTTTTACAATAAGTAAATTCATATTTACAAAGAATCGTTTCGATTTTTACAATGCGTAAATTAATTTTACAACAAGTAAATTCATATTTACAAAGAATCATTTCGATTTTTACAATGCGTAAATTAATTTTACAATAAGTAAATTCATATTTACAAAGAATCATTTCGATTTTTACAATGCGTAAATTAATTTTACAGTAAATAATTTCATATTTACAAACAATCATTTCGATTTTTACAATGCGTAGATTAGTTTTACAATAAGTAAATTCATATTTACAAACAATCATTTCGATTTTTACAATGCGTAAATTAATTTTACAATAAATAATTTCATATTTACAAATAATTGATTCGTTTATATCGGCGTAAATTGTTCATAGAATAAATACTTTTAAATATTCCATCACCATCTGTCGGCATACTGGGCACGATTTTAATTCTCTGCAACAATATTCGCAACAGCATAAATGGTGGCAGAGAGGAATTAAAATGCAAGATACCGAATCTAGACACACGCAGCATCTCATGTTTGAATTTGAGTTGTCTGTAGAAACAGTTTTCCGTGTTTTCTTTTTCTTCTTTTTCTTCTTCTTCTTCTTTTTCTTCTTCTTCTTCTTTTCTTCTTCTTCTTCTTCTTCTTCTTCATCTTGTTGTAGAGGAGGTATTTGGTCTAAGAATGGGCACATGGGTTCCCATTTTCTATGTTCGACTTGTGTATCGTCAGTTTCCTCCCACATGTGAATTTGAACACCACGATAAAAACACTTTGTTTTGTCTTCAGTACCCACCTCGCAAGATCTTTGGGTTTTTTAACGCATTCGTTGGAGAGCATAGACTCAAACGTTTTAAGTCTGTGGACCTTTAAGGCGTATTTAGGGTAGCAAGGTGGTACATTTAAAACTCCGCTACTTAAAAGGTTATCGAGTTCAGCTTCGAGGTAATGTTGAAAATTTGATTGAAATGTGATACTAGGAATGGGTGGGTCCATTATAAATGGACTCCTTCTTTCATCCGTTCCAGCTTCGAGCCTTAAACCTCTTCTTATTCTGTTTATTGTAGAGTTGATTCTTTGTTGATCCATCTCTTCAAACGTAATGCCGCCGAGTGAGAACAGTTTGCACAAATATATCATTTTCTATAAGATTTGGGGTGGACATTATTGTTTGTTTTACTTACTAAATCGCTGTCGAGGCGTCCACATGGCAACGATAACAAACATGTTCACCCCAAATCTTATAAAAATGATATATTTGTGCAAACTGTTCTCAATCGGCGGCATTACGTTTGAAGAGATGGACCAACAAACATCGCTAGATTATTGACTGCCAGGTGTTTTGTTTTATTACCCTATATAAGTTTCTCAAGGGTTTTGAAAGTGAAGGTATGTCAAACTATACTTTGCTATCTTTTGGTCAAGTGCCTCATCGTAGTAATAGTTTTATGGCAGTGACTATTGACCGTCAGGTGTTTTGTTTTATTACCCCGGATATAAGTTTCTCAGGTGTCTTAAAAGTTAAGGTATGTCAAACTATACTTCACTATCTTTTGGTCAAGTGTCTCATCGAAGTAAAAGTTTTAAGGTGGCGATTATTGACCGTTAGCTATCTGTTGACAGAGGTTTATTGCTAAGAGGCAATGAAAGTCGTCGAGAAATACATCTATCTGATGAGAAAGTTTTATTACCTATCTAACTAATTGGAACTATGAGGGAATTATTCATGTTTAGTTACTTTAGTAGGAATAATACGTTTCTAGTTTTTTTTTTTTTTTTTTTTTGCGTGAGTACTTTAATCGCTACTGCGAAGCCCTTAATATTGTGGAAAGCCGATGGAGAAACTAACACCATAATTTTACTAAATTGTTGCATGATTTAGGAAAACAGCTTACCTAGCAAGAAACTTAACATGTCGGATTTTTTTTCTTTATTATTGCCAGATAGCTATACCCATCTGGAAATAATGAGGTGCCATTCTGGCGTTATTAACACGATATTGTTACCTAACGTACACTTTGTTATGGGCTGTAAAACGAACACGACTCTACTTTTAATGGAAAAATGGGCTGGGGTGATACATTAAAGTTACGGCGTGGCCTGAGTAAAAAAAATATAAACTTAGCGACAGAACTCGCTATTTCATTTTATTTATTTTTGAAGCCAGTAATTAAATTATTTAAAAAGGGAAATAGAACATCGAAATGTTAAAACTGAAGGGAAATAACTTCAATATTATTGTTATTGGACAGGACAAAAGCGTAATGAGTCCACATATATCGCAGTGCATTGTGGTATACGCGAAATAATCCCTAATGAATGTGCGTTTCGCGCCATTCAAAATGGCTGCTGCGCATAACGACTCGAAGCACAACATCCAAGATGGCCGCCGCGCATGTGCACAGTATTCAAAATGGCCGCCGCGCATGCGTACAACATCCAAGATGGCCGACGCGTCATGTATACAATGTCAAAGATGGCCGTCGCGCATGCGTACATCCAAGATGGCCGTCACGCATGCGCACAACATCCAAAATGGCCGCCGCGCATGCGTACAACAGCCAAGATGGCCGCCATGCATGCGCACAACATATAAGATGGCTGCCACGCAAGCGCACAACATTCAATATGGCCGCCGCGCATGCGCACAACATCCAAGATGGCCGCCGCGCATGCGCACAACATCCAAGATGGCCGCCGCGCATGCGCACAACATCCAAGATGACTGCCGCGCATGCGTGTCATGTGACTATGGCGTCACGCGCATGCGCAGGGGGGGTCCGGGTAATTAGGGCTGTCACCAACATGCATACTACTTCTGTTGTTGTAGTGCCGGCGCTGTCTGTTGCTGAAGTTGGCCAGGATCATGATTTGGAATTTTTTGTTCAGCTATGTTTTGACGTAGTGGAGGTATTGCTGAGTGGATCGACCCACTTGGACCACCGACCTATCGAAAATTTACCCATCCTGATCGGCCTGAATTTAATTAAAAAAGATTCAATTTCAAGTACCACAAAACTCAGGTCACTGATTTTTTTATCGCCTGCTCCCTTTCGGTAGCAATTTGATTCTGTTCCTGGAAGCTAATCCCATTGAGGCGATTTCCTCATTAAAGGCTTATTGCCACTGTTTTTAATTACTGAATAAACTAATGTTATTAATAGTCCGTGATCTGTGCAAACTCAATAGACATACTGACAAGCGACTTATGTATCAACAGTCATTTTTTCTTGATGTGAGTGTAAAAATTGTTAGCTGTCTGAATTCTATGAATTGTTTGTCAAATAATGAAACGGAGGGCTGGCACATACAGCAGATTGAAATTGAAAACGAATGCCAATTCCCACTTCTACACATGGGTGAATGTATTCCTTGAGAGCTTGTGACATTAAATGTAAAACTTATATCTGACAGAAAGCTTAAAAAGAGACAAAAAACAATACAAACAATTACAAAGGAGATTATTTGATGCCTGGGACGATTATATTGCTGGTGAGTTGAACACCAAGCTGTTGTTACGCGAATGTGCTTCGTTGATCGGACCAGCTGGATAAAGTTTATGTATTAACGGTTGGATTGCATGAGTACTATTAAGTACCAAATACCACTATATATACCATTAAATTTACCCTAATCAGATCTCCATGTTTGTAAGTATTTTTTTTTGTTTAACTGGAATCGGTAATTTGGAATGCAAGATAGCCTGATGTGGAACGGGACAACTCGCCGTCGGAACAACTCGCCGTACCCGAGGTGGGACGAGTCGCCGTCGGGACAAGTCGCCATTGGGACAAGTTGCCGTGGAGTAGTAATTGATAAGTAACACGCGGTATACGATTAAATTATCTTTATTAATACTCATGACAAGACAGGTTCAATATAACATATAATATTCGTTGAAATCAATGACAATAATTAATTAATTAATACATTAAAATGTATTAATTAATTAATTATTGTCATTGATTTCAAATTAAAATTACAGATCATGCTAAGACAAAGGCCGGGTTACAACATGCACCTGTTATGGTCCGAAAAGACCATTTTCATGTGAATTCACAGGTATAAAATAAATTTAAAGAATTCTGTATTTGGAAATTAATAATAATATATATAAAGAATAATTTATACAAAAATAAAGATTGAATTACAAATGTATGTTTGAAATCCATTATGGGAGAACTACTTTATATAGACATGTGCAGCTGAACATTTCTTTACAAAGGCTGCAGTGGACAATGAAGGTGGACCTGACATATAGGCATCCCAATATTTCTGTATCTTTTGGGCCATCTTCGTATATTTTGTTCGGACGTCAGTCTCCAAATCTGATGCTTGCATCCTCAATTCCACATTCTCAGCTTCTGTCTGCAGGGCTGGTACCAGCTTGTAAAAGCTCAATCTTGAGACGTCGGTGCCAAGCTGCAAAGAACAATAGAAGAAATTACTTTTAGTTAATTACTTAATTAATTACCGTTTACCATGAAAATCACAATCACACACACACAGATGTGGCCGAGAGAGAGAGAGAGAGAGAGAGAGAGAGAGAGAGAGAGAGAGAGAGAGAGAGAGGGGGAGATATTCACAGTTTACAGTTAGGAAAGAAACTTGAAACTCACCTTCAGTGTCATTATTAGTACGGACGGTATGACCAAAAATATTCAATTCATGTAGACTGAACGTGGTGGAGTCAGCCCAATGGCGTTGGACGTAATCGACAAAGTCCCCGAGTTTTGTCTCGGGCTGCGTTTTATCTTTTTTGTCTGACCCTTAAAATAAACACGATTATTTTTAAGAGCAGTCCTATCTTGTAATAATAAGTTGTTGATTTCAGCTAAATAGAAAAGAATATTTACATGTAGGCTTAGCTAAGTTCATCTTGTATGTTATAGTTGTTATATTCTGTTGAAAGTTTCTGTCTATTGATTCAAATAAAAATTATAATTCATAATTGGGTCGAAATTACCGATCGGTAAGGCGGTCACAGGGAGGGCTGTTGAGTCAGGAAAATACTGGGTCGAAGTTACCAAAATTGGGTCGAAATTACTTTGGATCGAAATTACCTATTTTGGTCGAAAATACCGATTTGGGTCGAAGTTACTTTGTGTCGACATTACAGTGGGTCGAAATGGGGGAAATTGCTAGCGGACGAAATGGGTAGCGGACGAAATGGGCATTTCCCGGTAGTAGCCGTTCTTTCCGGGGCTCCGGGATGTTTCGTCCCAAAACCAGTTCTTCGCGGAACAATTCGTCCTAAATACATTATCGATCTAGGGCGGTTCGTCCGGGACGATTTGTCCCGAAAAGTAATTTGGTGCGATAAATGATCATACGTGTATGATTATTTTAACCCTTTACCCAACGAATCGCCCGCATCCGCCCGCGTAATATGCAAATTCAGCAGTTGAAAAAATATTATTTTTCAAAAAATTTCAACAAAACCATATCATGTGACCCCTCGTTGGAACGAGCTCGTTGAGCTCGTTCCAACGAGGGGTCACATCATATGGTTTTATTGAAATTTTTTGAAAAATTTAAAAAAATGATATTTAAAATAATAAATGTTGATATCGTCTGCGTTAGGTAAAGGGTTAAAAATGAATTATCGCGGAAATCGACTATTTGGGATGATCAGTCAAGTGGAAAAATATCACTAAGTGCCGTTATCTGATATTTCGGCCGTTAATAAAGTGTAAATCACAGTCATTTCCTGTGATATTCACTTTATTGTCGACCGAAATAACAGGCATTTAGTGTAATGAATGAATAAATTAATGTTCAAGTGGAAAGTGTAAAGGTAGCTTGAATACTAAATATTTTGTCCATAATTAGAGATATTTTTGTCCATATACCCCCCAGAAATTGCCGACTTTCACGAGTGTTAATTCAGATTTAGTAACATTTGTTTTCCATTCCGTGTTGCCGTTCCAGTTAAAACTGGCATTAACATATCACTGACTTTGAGGTATTCAACGGTGTTTTGTGCTGATTAGACTTTTCCTGTAATTGTCCCAAATTTTATTTAGGCGTGACTGCGTCTTGCAATAAAAAGTAAGTAAGTAAGTAAAGTTTATTCAACAGAATATTATAGTACAATAATTGCGAAAATCTGTAAATGTAAGTAATTATAATGATATTCTGTTAGGAGAAAGCATGGCCAGATTGGCCGTCTACCTGCTGTCTCCAATAACGTAAACATAAATGTGTTGAGAATGTGTCAGAAGAAGCTCACTGGTTCTATAGAAATTAATTATAATAACAATGTTGAACTCTAAACAGTTCCTTATATGCAACGGGATGATGAGATAAGAATAATGGGATTGGGATAATGGGATAGAAGAATAAGTGGGTAGATGAGATACAAATAGATCAATAAATAAGTCATGGAAGACACCTGACTTTATCATTGATCCAACATTCATTGGCGTCTGCAATCGTTACAGTAGGGATTATTGCATGTTACGCTTGAAGAGTATGAATTTAAAATTGTCATGAAAAGTTTCTTCTTGAATGATCCTCCAGTGGGAGATTCTCTTAAAGTTCTATCGAGTTCATTCCATACTTTCGGAAAAGCGTACTTTGGTAACTGAGCCGAAAATTTGTTCCTTGGTTTACCACACTGCAATAGGCCTACTTGCCTTGTTTCCATGCCCGTTGGATATATATATTAATATTAAAGAGGTTTTCAAACGTTTTTGGTAAATTAGAGTGGTGCCAGTCAAATATAAATAAGGATAAATTCAACTTGTAGAGGTATTTCAGTCTTAATATTCAGGCTACACTTTTTAAACAGCGGATCGGTGTGGCAATTATATTTTTTATTATTAATCAGGCGGATTGCTCGCTTTTGAAGTGAGAATAATCTGGGAGCGGCATTACTATGACCCCATATTTCGATTACGTATTGCAGGTGACTGTGTATTAGTGGAAAGTACAGAGTTTTAAGGGCAGAGTATGGTAGGATATGTTTTACCTTGTTCATTACGTAAAGTGCTCTCGATACTTTGGTACATATATTAGAGATGTGAACCTTATATTTAAAGTTTTTGTCCAGGTATATGCCAAGAAACTTTATCACGGACTCGCCATTTGTGTCCGCCAACGCGATTTCCTGGCCGTAGACACTCAAACGTCTATCATTTGTATTGTATATTTTATTTGGTGGGCTGAACAGCAGTAGTAGTGTATGTTCCCCTACACCTCACAGTTGCCGGATCTCATGTGACGTCATAGTCACGTGACTTAGTGGCGCCATGTTGTATTGTCATGGTAACCCGCGTGAGCGGCCATGTTCTGACGTCATCTCCATAGTGGTACGTTGTGTGAGTGCGCATGCGCAGCGCGTGTTGTTAGGGTGATACGTGTTTCCGTCGTCCATTTTGTATACTGGAGGCCGCCATCTTGGTTTCTATGGTAGCACGTAATTGCTATGTTACCCAATTTTTCTGCAATAAGACGGGGTATGTTTAGAGGGTGTGTTCGATTGAATCGGAGTATTTTCTGGAACGACTTCCCTGGATAATTACCACAAACAAACCGACAACTTGTATTATTTCGAATTCTTCCAGAATTCTCTGCTTCTATCTATATATGCAATAGTTATCGTTTATCTGGCCATGTTCCTTTATTCTAGAGTATACTCCAGTAGCGTAGAAGAGCCTATCAACTGGAACAGTTTACCTTTTTATTGCTATATTTAGCAATTTCTGGTCTATTCTTGTTAGTTCTGACCCTATTCCAAGTACTCTTGTTGTTTCATATATCTAGATTATAACTAACCAATCATATTGCTTGATTTCCCATAATCTGTATGCAGGGTTATCTCCCTTGTGTATAACAAAAGCCTGTATCCAATGGCACCCCAATTTTAGCACCCCTTTTTTGAAAACACCTGTGGCTATGGAATCCCTTTTTGTCATATATGCTTATGTGAAAAGGCACAATATGACACAATATGCCCTATCACATAGGCACATGCTTTATGTGCCGATATGTGCTTATGTGAAAAGGCACAATGTGACATAATATGCCCTATCACATAGGCACATACGGGTATTTGAGGGTACCTATGGCCTGGTATTGTATTATTTGAGGATACCTATCGAGGATACCTACTGGAAAATCCCCTTTTGTCATAAGTGCTTATGTGAAAAGGCACAATGTGACACAATATGCCCTATCACATAGGTACATACGGGTATTTGAGGATACCTATGGCCTGGTATTATATTATTTGAGGATACCTATTGAGGATACCTATCGAAGATACCTTTTATGGGATACTTATCTGAGGATACTATATAGGCTGTACATATCCCTATAGGTCTCTTGCTGGCCCTTAGTACTATTAATCCACCTGATGCATTATGTTATCCTATGACTGGTATAGGTAGTATGCAATGCTAGGCATAGGGGTATTGTGGGTAGGGGTACTGCCTGGTAGTTTACAACGGTACTATAGTATGGCGGTATATACACCTATAGGCCCCTGTTAGTGCTTGGTACTATTACCCAACCAATTGCTTTGTTTTATTATATGGCTGGTATATGTAGTGCGTTATGGTAGACCTAGTGATTTTGTGGGGCTGTGGGTAATGCTTGGTAGTTTAGAACGGTAGTATAGCATAGGCTGTACATATCCCTGCAGGTCTCTTGCTGGCCCTTGGTACTACTGATCCACAGGTGCTTCATATTATTGAGCGGTATTCTGGGGTGGGGTCAATGCCTGGTAATACAGAACGTCAGCAGAGTATGGTTGGTATATTCCCCTATAGATCCCATCCTAACCGTTGATAGTATTAACCTACCAAATGCTTTGTATCATCCTGTTACTGGTAAGGTGGTTCGTAATACCAGTAGTTCCTACCTTATTCCGAGTACTCTTGTTGTTTCATTTATCTAGATCATTTATATAAATTATAATTAATCAATTAGATTGCTTGATTGCCCATAATCTGTATGCATTGAGGTAAATTAAAAAAGCGGTGCCGAAATTGGGGTGCCTTCTGGAGAATCCCATTTTTCTGAAATGAGGATAAGAGTCGTAGTAAAAATCCCTCAATGAGGTCTAATTTACCTCAATGAGGGATTTTTAATACTACTCTTATCCTCGTTTCAGAAAAAAGGGGTGCCGAAGGTCATATGTTTTTTCAAAAAAAAGGGTGCCGAAATTGGGGTGCCTTCTGGAGAATCCCTTTTTCTGAAATGAGGGATTTTTAATACTACTCTTATCCTCATTTCAGAAAAAAGGGGTGCTGAAGGTCATATGTTTTTTCAAAAAAGGGGTGTCGAAATTGGGGCGCCGGGGAAATTGCCATTGATATAGGTTTTTATTATACAGAAGGGAGATAACCCTGCATACAGATTATGGGAAATCAAGCAATCTAATTGGTTAATTATAATTTATATAAATGATCTAGATAAATGAAACAACAAGAGTACTCGGAATACGGTAGGAACTACTGGTATTACGTACCACCTTACCAGTAACAGGATGATACAAAGCATTTGGTAGGTTAATACTATCAACTGTTAGGATGGGATCTATAGGTGAATATCCCAACCATACTCTGCTGCCGTTCTGTATTACCAGGCATTGACCCCACCCCAGAATACCGCGCAGTAATATGAAGCACCTGGTGGATCAGTAGTACCAAGGGCCAGCAAGAGACCTACAGGGATATGTACAGCCTATGCTATACTACCGTTCTAAACTACCAAGCATTACCCCCAGCCCCACAAAATCACTAGGTCTACCATAACGTACTACATATACCAGCCATATAATAAAACAAAGCAATTGGTTGGGTAATAGTACCAAGCACTAACAGGGGCCTATAGGTGTATATACCGCCATACTATAGTACCGTTGTAAACTACCAGGCAGTACCCCTACCCACAATACCCCTATGCCTAGCATTGCATACTACCCATACCAGTCATAGGATAACATAATGCATCAGGTGGATTAATAGTACTAAGGGCCAGCAAGAGACCTATAGGGATATGTACAGCCTATATAGTATCCTCAGATTAGTATCCTATAAAAGGTATCTTCGACAGGTATCCTCAATAGGTATCCTCAAATAATACAATACCAGGCCATAGGTATCCTCAATTACCCGTATGTGCCTCTGTGATAGGGCATATTGTGTCACATTGTGCCTTTTCACATAAGCACATATCGGCACATAAAGCATGTGCCTATGTGATAGGGCATATTGTGTCACATTGTGCCTTTTCACATAAGCACATATGACAAAAAGGGATTCCATAGCCACAGGTGTTTTAAAAAAAGAGGTGCTAAAATTGGGGTGCCATTGGATATAGGCTTTTGTTATACACAAGGGAGATAGATAATCCTGCATACAGATTATGGGAAATCAAGCAATCTGATTGGTTAGTTATAATCTAGATATATGAAACAACAAGAGTACTTGGAATAGGGTCAGAACTAACAAGAATAGACCAGAAATTGCTAAATATGGCAATAATAAGGTAAACTGTACAGTTCATAGGCTCTTCTACGCTACTGGAGTATACTCTAGATAGAATAAAGGAACATGGCCAGATAAACGATAACAATTGCATATATAGATAGAAGCAGAGAATTCTGGAAGAATTCGAAATAATACAAGTTGTTTGTGGTAATTATCCAGGGAAGTCGTTCCAGAAAATACTCCGATTCAATCGAACACACCCTCTAAACATACCCCGTCTTATTGCAGAAAAATTGGGTAACATAGCAATCACGTGCTACCATAGAAACCAAGATGGCGGCCTCCAGTATACAAAATGGACGACGGAAACACGTATCACCCTAACAACAAGCGCTGAGCCTGCGCACTCGCACAACGTATCACTATGGAGATGACGTCAGAACATGGCCGCTCACGCGGGTTACCATGACAATACAACATGGCGCCACTAGGTCACGTGACTATGACGTCACATGAGATCCGGCAATGAGATCCGGCAACTGTGAGGTGTAGGGGAACATACACTACTACTAACAGCATATACCTAGTTTTTTGGGCATTCAAAACAAGGTGATTTGCAGCGCGCCAATCTGTTAACTTAGAAATCTCGCGGTTCGCAACATTGAAAAGCGATTCAAGACAATAGTGAGAAGTACGAACTGTAGTGTCATCAGTAAAGGACAAGAGATCTAGCTGTGTGGCAGCACTAAAATCGTTTACATAAATTAAAAAAAGAAAAGGGCCTGAGATTGATCCTTGCGGAACACCACACTCAGTGTTCGCGAATCCAGAACTGCTTCCGTCATAAGTGACGTATTGCACTTGGAAAAGGCCCCTAACACCGTAATACTCTAGTTTTTTCAATAAAATGGTGTGGCTAATAGTATCAAATGCCTTTGATAAGTCTAGGAATATCGATAGGGTGCAATCTATATATGGTCCATGTTCATATTTATTTATTTATATATTTATTGGTGTTTAAGGTCACATATTTCTGCACAACGGCTAACCATGACCGTGACAGTTTTACGGGTGGAGGAAGCCGGAGTACCCGGAGAGAACCACCGAGCAACGGCGAGCAAATGTCAGCTCCCCAACATTCCAACTCCACACAAGCAGGGTTAGCATTGGTTGAAGACAGGTGCACCATCGACGTGCAGTACGCCTTTGTACACAGCGTCACCGTGCCCCCCACATGGGCAATGGGGGTGAAGTGTCTTGCCCAAGGACACAACACGGTTGCCGCAGGTGGGATTCGAACCGAGGACCTCTCGGCTTGCAGCCTGCGCCTCTACCAACTGAGCCACCGCGCCCCCCTATCCATGTTCATATGATCGTTTGTTGATTCACAGATGCAATGAATGAATGAGTAGTTAACTGGAACAAACGATTGAAGTAATAGTTACTAACTGAGGTGGAGGTATTCATGAATTTGAACAACCTGTCAACGTTACTCACCCACAATTTTGGACCTGCTTGTGAACATGCCACCTCATTAATTTTTCATAAATCAGCGGCCGGCCAAAGTGTTATTATTGTTATTATAGTTACACGATAATTACAAAATACACAATACTTCGACACTGGTTTTAGTCGTCTGAAACTTACCGCCTGGTTTCCTGCTGTTCCTATGTCAAGAAATTAATATTGCTAAACAAACATAATAATACTAGATAATTACCACCCACGTCATTATTCGTTTGGGGTGACAAGTTTAAACTCACTCAATGATGTCAAAGAGAAGACTTATTGTACTGCTGAACCAGTAGTGGCCTTTGAATACAAGTGATGAAATGGTGGCGCCATATGCCGGTAGGGTAAAAAAGGGTAGAGCCACGCACCGGGGTAATACTTTTTGCCGGTAAAAAGGACGGTATCCGGTAAAAAGGACGGTAAGTGTATGAAAACTACGTTTTAAAATACCAAATGCACCTCTGAATGTGTGAAAAGTGATTATTTAAGGAAGCTTACGCCATAATAAATATATAGAAGAAAGATTAAGAATTGTTTGTTTTAATGTAGACTATTTTCAAGACAAAATAGATCATTTCGCCATCGACACCGATCGACACGCCATATTGTGCAAGGAAAACGACGATTTCGCTGAGGTGCACGACGGGGTGAATATTATCATACTTGCTCGATTGAGGTGTAGCTAATTTTAGATGTTTCTGTTCCCTACGAGGGGATTTAACAGAAATATTTTTTTGGAGAGAAACCATTTATAATTTGAAAATAGTCTCCGATAAAACAAACAATACTCAATCTTCGTTTTATATTGCGCACGCTTTATTAAATTGTCACTTCACACTTTCAGAGGTACATTTAGTACTTTAAAACAGTTTTATACGTTTACCGTCCTTTTTGTCGGCAAAAAGTTGTGTTGAAGCTTTTTTTTTTAAACGGGGCTTCATATTTTATTTTCAGTTAGCGTTTCGCCAAACACATGCCGAGGTGATAATAAATATTAAAACCAACCATACATCCGAGTGGATACTAGTTCTAGATTCCTGTAAGTCCCACCTCAGTGATACCCCACGCGAGCCTGTTAAGACAAGGGCCCCTTGTGCTCACTCCACCAGTCCCTATGTGTGAGCGCACAGTGGTGGGCCCGGGGGGGGGGGGGGGGGGGGCTGTGTGGCCCCAAATGCAAACCGTAACTTACTGTTTTTAACCCCCATGTTTCCTCAGGAGGCACCAGAACCGATCTGAGAGCTTAAGAGTTTGAAGAAAAAAAAAATATCCAGGAATGGAAATATGCCAGCGTTATGTCGATCTTGCGCCCCCCCCCCCTCCCCACCATTTCGAAAATATGGGAAATAGATTATATATCTAGCGGGGCGTAGCCAGGATTTTGTAATATGGTGGTGGGGTGGGGGGGGGGGGGGGCAATCATGATGTTTGAAACTAGGGCTAGACCTAGACCTCCCCAGAGACAAATGATCGTTAACAATTCATTTGTTATTAATTCCAATCGACCGCTATGCACATTAGTGTCTACCATACAAAATATGTATAGTGGGCGACTGGAATTAACAAGCAATAGAAAAAAACATGATTTTGTACAAAATAATCTTATAAAACGTTGACCGTTGCAAACAACTAATGACCAACCCAGTTGTAACGGCCAAAACCGGCCAGCGCTATATTCGAAAATCGCCATTAAATTATTTTTATATATTTTAATTTTCTGCTTCCAAAACATAGCTTATGACCCCTCATTGGAACGAGCGCGTTGCGGACTTTAGGCCCAAGTTTGGACTACCGTCTCATCAGATTGATAACGCGTCTGATGACTATAGACACAGAGGCGTAACATAGTTTATTCAAGCCAATTCCAGACAGAAACTGGCCGCCAATCCCCCCAAAACAGTATGTGACAGTTTGCATTTTCTCTCTTTTTTGGGGGGGGGGGGGGGGCAAACCTCACTTCGACCTTCGAAATGTCATGATCCCCCCCCCCCCCAAAATGCCCCTCCATTATAGCATCCTGGCTACGCCCTACTAGATAAAAAATCAATTTTCATATTTTCGAAATGGTGTGTGTGTGTGTTGGGGGGGGGGGGGGGGGCTAGATCGATATAACGCTTGAACTGTGGAATTGTGCGTATTGCCTCCCACGATTATGAGCCCTTCCCAGGATATTTTTTTCTTCAAATTCTGAATCTCTGAGCTCGATTCTGGTGCCTCCTGGGGAAACGTGGGGGTTAAAAACAGTTAATTATGGCTTGCATTTGGGGGCTCTCAGCCCGTGCCCACCACTGGGAGCTCGCACATAGGGATTGGTGGAGTGAGAACAAGGCGATCCAGTCTTAATAGGCGCCTGTGAGTATCATTGGGGTAGGACATACAGGAATCTAGAACTAGTATCCACTGATGTGTGGTTGGTTTTGAATATTTATTATCACCTCGGCATGTGTTTGGCAAAACGCTAACTGAAAATAAGTTATGAACCCCGTTTAAAAAATAGACTTGAACACAACTTTTTGCCGGTAAAAAGGACGGTAAGGGTATAAAACTAATGTTTTAAAAGAACTAGGTGTACAGCTGAACGTGTGAAAAGTGACAATTTAATGAAGCGTACGCAATCAATATATATATAACGAAGATTAAATATTGTTTGTTTTATTGTAGACTATTTTCAAATTATAACCGTTTCTCTCCCCAAACCTTTCAGTTAACCCCCCCTCGTAGAGAACAGAAACATCTAAATGTTACGCACACGAATTAGTTACACCTCCACGAGTAAGTAATATTCACCCCGTCGTGTACCTCAGCGAAATCGTTGTTTTCCTTGCACAAAATGGCGTGTCGATGGCGAAATGATCTATTTTGTCTTGAAAATAGTCTACAATAAAACAAACAATGCTCAATCGTCCTTCTATATATATATATTATTGCGTAAGCTTCCTTAAAAAATCACTTTTCGCACCTTCAGAGGTACATTTAGTACTTTAAATCGTAGTTTTTTTTATACACTTACCGTCCTTTTTACCGGATACCGTCTTTTTTTACCGGCAAAAAGTATTACCCCCGCACCGTCCTGTTATGTCGTGAACACCCGACCGCTGTTAATGTTATGCGATGTTTGTAGTCCGTTTTTCGCGTACTTTCGCTATATGCATAGCAACCCAGTGGAAAACACACCCTTGCAGATGGATTTCCGGAAATGATTAGTAAATGAGTAGAAAATGTATATTGATATAAATCAAAGTATATATTTTTGCCCGGTGTCATGAAAAATAAATATTCGGGCGAATCGTCCTGATATTCTAAAAAATAATTTGGGACGAAGCGTCTCTAAACTTCGAAAAAAATTATTGGGTCGAATCGCTCCGATGTTTAGGACGAATCGTCCCGGATGTGATTTTGGGACGAAACGTCTGGGACGAATCGTCCCGGAACGGAATGAATTGGGACAAAACATCCCGTAACCCCCCCCCCCCCCCTCCCGGGGCGAGTTACCACAAGGCAAAATTATCGAAGATGTTATGACCCTTTCTAAATCAGCCAATCAAAACAATTTTAACAGATAAATGTTCGTCTCCCTTAACTCCCGCCATTTCGAGGACCTATCACAGTCGTGTCCGAAATGTCGAATCTTCATGTTGACAAGGATGCATTTTACCGGAGACTCAAACGATTTTATTCGGCATGGAAAGTACGTAATAAGAACATATTCACATTCTGCCGAAAAATGGAGAAAAAGAAAGAAAAATACACTAACACTTGGCCTTGAATGCTGCTCTCACCTTAGTTCTTGCGAAGTTGCGTGATTACTTACTCGCTTGCGCAACATTATATTTATAATTATTCAGTTTATAGGGTGCAAGACACTAACCCCCCTAACAATTCCCCCCCCCCCCCCAAATTGGTCATTCCCCCCAGATACCCCCCCCCCAAATAGTCATTCCCCCCCAAAAGTAGTCATTCCCCCCACCCCCCAAGAAAAAAAATACAATTTCCAGTCTTTTATTCTCTTCAAAGCATGCTCAACATATAAAATAAATGTGAACATCATAAAATGTAACACACTCACAAAAAAATAATACTCAGTAGAGGTGGGGTTCGAAAAATAACGACTCATAGAACTATATAGATAGCACATAGCACATTACATGTACACTGCATAAATAAAGACCCCGATTCATCACCCCAATTTTCAAGTGATAAAGTCGGGGTGATCGACCCCGATTTCGTTACTATTAATATCCACTGGAGAATCCCATTGTAAGACTACGATATTGTTACGACTTAGAATGAAGTCACACAACGAAAGTTAATTCTCAAACAGGTGCAAGTGAATTCAATACTAAAGGATACTTTTTTGTTTAACAAGTTCAAAATGTTAAAAAACTATTAATTTTACAGATGTGTATGAAGAAAATTTGTTTATAATATGACGTTTTAATCCGCGGATTGTTTTTCAGATTACCAAACAAAGACACGTTTCTAATCCCAACCTACAAAACTCGGTCGTCCAATGAGACGCCAGCACAGATATGAGCGACACCCCCTGCATTTTGAACTGAAAACACGTGAAACTAGTCACAATATTTGAAGACAGTTTGAGACGAAGAATAGTTGTTGGAAA